>JAHWFP010257483.1:6277-40433 GCA_023313725.1 Lithobius niger | reverse complement strand
GCCCGATGGCAAATGCCGGCGTTACTTTAAGAAAAGACGGTAAATAATAAATTAGGTGGCCGGCGCCTCGTCAAACATCCCAATGTTTGAAGCTTAAAGCCCGACCAAATCAATATAACAACCTGTTGAGGCGCAGGATATCCCTATTACAAACACCACTGCAAACGAAAAGGCAACTTTACTGTGTCCCACACAATTGATGGTTTATGGTTTCTAAACCAATGGGATTCATAACAGTTGGATTTAACGAGGCATGATTCGGGGAGGGGGGAAAGAGGTACACTTGTTGGTCCAGTGTGCAAAACAAGCAATAAATTAAGAGTAAATCACATGGTAACGGACTAACGAAGCAAACAGCGCATTAAAGACTGGCCTTGTGAGGAAACAAGATACACTTACCTGAGAAAGAAAAGACAACTGCGCCTACTTGGACTCGAACCCAGGACTTCCCGCTGACTAGCTGGGCGCTCTAACCGATGTGCTACCAGGGCGGATCATGGCTACAAGGTCCAGCAGAGTACTACGTGTTCAACCTTGTGCTCGCACTACTTCTAGTGTGGAGACCAAAAAGGAAGTTGTTTTCCATCCTTGTGAACGTTTGTGCCCTTTACGTCACCACGGATAAAGATTGAACAGCTACCTTGCTCGGCTGGAGCCTATAGCCACGGTCAATGGTGAACATTTTATTTATAGCTATGCATTGCAAAAGAAGTTAAATTGTATGAGGATGGCGAAAATATCGTTGTTATGTATGTGCAGATATTTTGGCCAAAATTCGAAAGGCATTTTTCTACCCATCTGGCAACACCGCCTTATCGTGTATGAAACAAATAGTGTTATTTTTTTTTGGAGGGGGGGGGCATCATTGCATGCTAGTTCCAGTGGGGAGGAATGCTGCAGAAAAGGTAGGGAACCGCTGGTATAGAGTGCCTGATAAGTAAAGTAAGTGGCATGTCCTGGGTTCAAGACCCAGTTGGGGACAGTTGTCTTTTCTTTCTTTCTCAGATCATACAAGGTCATTCTTTAATGGAGACTATCGACTGAATGATGAATTTTCTGCGTCTGCTGTAGGGATTTACCACATTGACACCGGTATCAGTTCAGTGCCGGCAACACAATGCCGGTACGAATACTAGTCTGGTCTAGAGCAGCACTGTTAACAGCTCCCCCCCCCCCCATAACTTTGGAATCAGACAAAATAAACACGTGCGGTTTGTTGTCTTTTAAAGAAGGTCTAGCTGTAAAGTTCACTTCGCTCCCTCTGTTGGCGTCGACCCATGCTTCATTCTTCGATCCCCAAAACATCAAAAAATCGATGTACTGATTATCTGAACGCAAGCTAATTGCAATTGTTGCTTCAATTTGCTCGTTACAAATAAAAGTTCAAAAATAGCACAGCCATAGGAAAGGTTTGGATAGGATCTCGACTGCCTTACCACCAAGGTTAGACCTGCCAGGGACACAAAGGTCCCAGATGGCGTGGCCAGATGAGGAGAAGGGAAAGATGGATGGCCATTTGTCACATAACAACGTAATGAACATAAATGCAAAAGAATTACAAAATCATGAAACATACATGTAAATAGAAGGTCGCAATTTTGGCACTCCACGGCAAAATGAGTAACACTCCTAGTAGAGGTTGTCATAACAAAGAATTAGTTAGTAATAGTTATTGGTGAGAAACTCACGGTTATGATTATTAACCCATGGCTGCGATGACTGACCCAGCGAGAGTATGCAAATGTCGAGTGCGAAGCACGAGACATTTGCATACTCGAACCGGGACAATCATCGCAGCCGTGGGTTAAAAATTGATGACCGTGAGTTTTCACCAATAAGTAATTTATACCATGGTTCGGACATCAAGCTAACTCGTTTGTGAAAATTACTTCAAGAAATAAGGTAAACAGTACGTCAATAAGAATGAAGGTCATTCCATTTTAGTTGGTGGAGGGGGAGGTGGTGTTAGCGAGTCCTTTGGGATGTTAGCTCAACTTTGTGGAGGAAGGGGGGGGGGGTGAGCGGGAGTTAGACAGACGCGTCGTTTGAATGGAAGCTCTTGTTTCTGAAGAAGAATGTTGGGAGGTATTCAAGCCATTTGGAATCAATTTCAGTTGGATATCGGGTATTGGTGTATTCTCGACTTTAGAGGGGGACATTCTTTTTGTGCGTTTGTAGCTTGAAAACTGTTTCAAAACATACGGTAACGTAGGTGTATCGCATATCGATATGAATTTAGGTCGTCCCATTTCAGTTTGTGAGGGGGGAAAAGACGGAAGGAATAAACTTAGCTATGGGCCAGACATGTGAGAGTTAGCAAGGATAGGATTTCATTCAGGACATTCCGGCAAGCCTTTTGTACGTTTTTATTGTATTAACGTTTTTTTACGCTGTATTTGGTTGTTGGTGTGTGCCTTGACGGTTGCATAATCCGGAAGTGTCAAAAGTGTGGGTTATCGGCAAAAGTGTGGGGTAACTTGATATCCCACACTTTTTGCAATGACACAGACTTCCGGTCACGGTTAACGGGATTTAACCTATTGAAATTTAGTATGGCGTTGAGTTAGCGTGACGTCACAAAAGTGGTAAAAAAAAAATGTTAAACATAAAATTCTGGTCTTTTTGAAAGCGGGTCGAATGCCTAGTGTTTAGCATCCGGCTAAATACTTTCATGGATCGTGACAAAATTGTCTGCACAGAGAGAGAATTCCAAGCGTGGACCACTATTATGGCAAAGACGTTTAGATGAAATGGAGTCTTGTAATCAGATTAATGTTTTTGTAGTGTGCCCAAGGGTCCATGTCCAAAAAGAGACAGAAAACTCCCAAAAAATTAAAAAGTCAAAACAAGATCAGCCCTGAGTCGACGGTGCTCCAAAGAGCCCAAACCCAGTAGCGTTACATGCAAATGGTACGTTAAATACTACATGCCAAGCAATCATTTTGTAAAGCATCGCTGGATGGTTTCGTGATGGTCGACATCCTGAAGAAGTTATGGGGACCAGACTGGGTTCACATACTCAAATAATGGCCAAACATAGTTTTTGTAGCCCAAAGCTTGATAACCAGGCATCCTGAGGTGAAGACCCTTTTGGAAGATAACCAAACAACGATCTGTGATAACGGTTTAGTTGGAAATCGAAACATATTTCTTGAGATTCTTTTTGAGTGCTTCTGTTGGGGGAGTTACAGCTGTATCTTTTTGGCGACTAAACTTTTACGACCATTTGCCGTTATATCAAAAAGTTTAATTTTGCCTATATCCCCAAGGATATTTGTTTACAGGTACAGCTGAATGCAAGTTACAATTAACTGACAATTTTCACACAAAAAAGTGAGAATCTATTACAATTTACATGCTTATTCTAAAGTAATTTTATTTTTGCAGGCATTCCCTCATGGCTGTCCTCCTCCTGTTTGTTTTGGCAGCATTGGCCTGCATTACAAGCGCTACAAGCACGAAACGGACATGCCCCCTTGAAAAAGACATCCTACCGTGTCGCTGCCAAAGCAAAAATAAAGGAGGTGTGGACTTGACGTGCGAGAAAACCAAGATGGAGGTCATCAGTAAGGCTCTTGGGGTAGGTTAATAACAATAAGGAAGCATTCATGCACTATTATCTTAACATAAATTGTATCGCGTGCTAACCTTTACTTCATTAACTTTGTTAGTTCATTCTGGTCTGTTACTGAGCATGTGTCTTCACCCTTGGTTACAACAGGGCTAACTACATAGACAAGGCCGTACCACGGCAGTGAACATTGACACTGATAGCTGACCTCTTAACCACGCCATCTACTGACTGTATGTGGAACTATGGCTGGTTAAAGGAAAGCTAAACCCTTCCATCTAAAATTTCACTATCGTTAGAAAGTACGAAAAAAACAAGATGCAAGCTGCGTGAAGTTTCCAACATTCATATTAATTACGCAATAAGTAATTTAGAATACAAGTTTGATGTTTCCACGGCGAGAGACAGCGAACACGATTTCCTCGCATGGTACTGACGTCACGCTTCATCACCTTGAGTCTTGGAGGAATAACGTCATCGTAGCATACTAGCGAGTGTGCGCCAGCTTGTGCTTCTAACATGGCGTCTGCGAGACCGGACCGCTCTGACCATTGGAGCGCAAACCACAACTCAATCTCTGCATGATTTATTAAATTAACGTATTCAAGAAAGTAGTTACCGTGACTATTACCGCTGCAAAGACTTGTGAAAGTTCGTACAGCTAGGCGGTAATGCACTCAACGCGAAATTCTGGGCAGATAAGCGATTGGACAGTGTCCACTTGTTGCTCGTGGGGAGGGAGAGCAGTTTAGGGAGCGCGCACTTCATATGAAAAAAATCTGTGCTGCTGTTCTTCACTAGCTGCAGTGAGGAATGTGAGAGCCGAGGGCGCATGCGCCAGTGGGTGATGAAGTGTGATGTCACATGAACCAGACTTGGATGTGTTGATGGCACGAATGAAGAATTCGTCTGCTAGAATGAATATTTAGACACATTACTACGTAATAACTATAAAGCCTGAGTGGTTTTCGTACCTCTCACATGTTTTAGCCTGAGTGGTTTTCATACGTCTTTCAATTAGTTTTAGACTCCTGTATTGCAAGTTTCCACGGATGGCCTCTAGTGAAGTACAGAAGGAGCAAAATCAAAAAACGGAAGATCGATTGACGTAAGACCACGGAGAAACTTATATGTTAGGACCAAATCTGACCTAATCCTACGTAGCTATAGAAGTTACAATCCACATCTAGAAAGCCTTTCCGTGTGGTGAAAGTCCTGTAAGCCTGGCAGTCTTTTGGTGAAGCTCCTGTTCTGCTCAACATGTTTTAAGACTCGTTTTGACACCCACAATCTTGGGATTTTTTTTTTTTTGGGGGGGGGGGGGACGGGGGGGGGGCTTGCTTGGGCCGCGAGACAGCAAAACGTACAACAGTAGCCTGATATGTACAAGAATTAATATAATATTTTATGATTTTAAAATTTTAATAATATTGTACTATAACACAATTTTGGGTATCCCTTCTATCTGCCTAATTTTCATTAAATATGTTCTAGGAAATGCGAGCAACGGAGAAGCCCATCATCTACCTGCGATTCCGACAGAACAACATGGGCGAAATACCAGACGACACCTTCCTCGGAATCCTAGTGAATCACCTGATCCTCAACAACAACAGTATCACTTCTATCGGATCAACAGCATTCACCGGAACGGATGCTGAACGCCTCGACTTGTCCCACAACGATTTAACCGAAGTTCCATCTACAGCACTTGAACCCCTGAACAAACTGATTTACCTTGGTTTAAATCACAATGAGATTGAAACCTTGGACGCAGGTGCATTTCGTGGCTTATCGGCACTTCTTCACCTTAGTCTATTTGGCAACAAAATTAGCTTGGTGGAGGCTGATGCTTTTGACGGAATAAGTGATACCTTAGAAAGACTAAACTTGGCCAACAACAAACTCACCATGGTACCAACCATGTCGCTACGGCAGCTTCACCGGCTAAAGGGACTCGAACTGCAGCAAAACTTGATCACTAGCATCGCTCCTATGCACTTTCAGGTAAGGAAAAAAAAACGCAGACAAAGGGAGTTTGTCCAAATAATACTAATGACTGTCACAAGCCTTGGTAGACGTGAAAGCGGGAGCGAGCCAGTGAATGGTCAATCCATGGTTGACCTTGCCAAATGTTGCTAAATCTGTAGCTGGTTTTAACGAATTAAACAATAGGAATAAATTAGAAAAAAACGTTAAGGACAAATATGCAATACCAATACAACAAAACAGAATGAGAACTGCGCCTAAATTTAAGAAAGTAGGTCACATGCAAAACAGCTATTGCATCCCAATGTAACACATGAGGTTACTTATGGAAAATAAAATAATTTTACTTAGCCGCAAGCAAGTTGTCAAAGGGCATGTTTTTTTCCTATAAAGTATTAATTCAGTGACATCAGTAGCGACACAAAGGGTCGAAGGAGTGCCCGTGAGCCCGAGCTCTTGTTCTGGGTGCGATCACATGTGGAACGACTGATCGTAACTACTTTCTGGCATAACTCGCGTTAAAATATGCTGTAGAGGTTTAACAGGAATGCAGCACTTCCGCATGCGACAGCGTTTAATGAGCGTCAAGCGGTGCAGCGGATGGCTTATCACGCATTTTGTTTCCTAACTGAATGCCAGTCCACGTGCTTGCCAGAAAGTTTACACCTTTTAGCACTGCTTTGGTAAAATAATATTCTAGGCAATGTTGAATCAACTGGCCTGGTACCGGGAAACGAAACCCACAGCGTCTCTCCCAGATAACTTTTTGACAAGGGATGGAATATGAAGCGAAAGTTACAACCTGGACACTCCCGAACGTGTATCATTTATTATCTCCTGGTGAGATTTAGAGAGTAACTAACAATCAAGAACAGCAAGGATGTCTAGGTTATCGCCTGATTCCCGAGTGCTGAGAACTAACAATGTCGAGGACCACAGGCCCGAGCGATTGTTAGTTCTTTGCAGGATGGAAGCAGGCGATAACTTATTTATCTACCAATGTCGCATTTCTGCCCGACAATGACGAAGCACGCGACTCCGATAATGATGTAGTGCACGGTGTAGTCAACAATGCAAGGCACAAAAGGAAAAAAAACGTTTTCTTTTGCGTATAGTGTTCTATTATGGCTTCGGATTTGGTACTCGAGGATTTGTTTGATTTGTCGTTTGATGGAGATATTTCTAAAGAGATTACATAATATAATGTTTGGCGATGGTTATGTCGGAAGTCGATGTGCAAGGGCACCCACACTTTGTGGCTATTGGGGTTTATGCTCCCCCCCCCCCCCCCCCCCACCTTGCCCTTTTTCTTTGCCTTCTTGCCCTTTTGGTAGAGAGAATCATGAATAAAATCTATAAAAACAAAATTAAAAACGTTTAAACAAAGGCTTTTTCGATGATCCGTAACACCGATCAGGCCAAAATAAAATTCTCAGAAAAGCCGTGGGGGGGGCCCCCCCCCACCCTTCCAACCTTTTTTTTGTTTGCTGTTCAGCGGGCACCTTAGTCGGTGTGTCCGACATTTTATATGGAAACTAACCATCTCCACAAGCAATAAAAAATGTACCGGTGAAACTACAGATTTTTAAAGAAAGTTTTAAAGGAGCAACTTTTAATTTCACAATGGGTGTCATATTGTAATGAATTTTAATGCTTGAAATATTAACACTATTGCCCATTTTCAGTATTTACTATAGTGGAAAATAACTTGTTATTTACAAAGTAAATTAAATTTACACAATGGGACGTGCAACACGGGTTTCATTAAAAAAATTATCGGTGCAAAGCACCGGTGCAGAACAGCCCTCGTTCATTGTTATGTCTTGCATCGTTGTATTGTAATCGAGTCAGCCCCCGTTCTTTGTTGTGTTCCTGCATCCGTATATTGTTACAAGAGGGCTGAGATGCGGATATCAGTAGATAAAACCTCTAAACAGCTATTTTTATAGTGTCGTTTTGGGGTTGCTTTTGGGTTACGTACATTGAATATGGAATGCGCTAACATCACCACTCTCTGCATTTCTCTGACGTTGCTACTACATGGTAACTCCAAGTACTTGCTCAAATTCTTTGCGCTTCCTATCAAGGAGCAATGCCATTCAAAAGTATTCAGAAGTATTAGATTGCAATATCAACTACGAATAACGATTTGAGTGGTCCAACTATGACAGCAACAATGGTCATCCACGTTACAATAAAAACACAAGGTGTCACACATTACGGGTGTCCAAGTTAGCATTCAGCTCGATTGCAACAGAAGAATGAAGTATCGAGCCAAGGTCGAGTATTTACAGAACTTAGTTGGTGTGCAGGTTTAATTTTAATTTATGATGATAACAATTAAAATGCTGCTTAACAGACTGATAGGGTCAATGTGTCCACGTGGTTTTTTTTATTTTTAAGGATATATCTTAAAAACGGTTTGATCTAGTGGCTTTTAATTTAAACCGCTGGCAAGCGCTAGTTGAGACGATGAATTTGGTATGTCAAATTCGGTTAAAAAATGACGAAGTTATGGCATTTTCACCGGTTTCGAGTTTTTGGAGTTAAAAAAAAACGACGAGGCGAGTTTTTAAGCGACGAGCCGAGTTAGAGTACAAATTGCATACTCGGCTCGAATTTTTCGAGTATCAAACATCCGTATAGGAGTAAATACTTATAATAGTTTGAAATTTTATTTAAATGTTTAGTCTTAGCTACTATTATTCTTTAAAATTATTCTTCCAACTGATGCAACAAATGCGTAAGCAATGTTTGTGCACAGAACTACCAAATTCCGCTCAACTACCCACTTGTTGGCACAAAGGATTGCGCTCAGAAGAAAATTTCCAATTTGAAACCTGAAAGTATTGCATGTTCTTCAGGGGTTGCAAACAGCAATTTTTCGTATGACATAGTTCCTACTATGCTGATCCCATTTTTATTCCAGACTTTGCATTAGTAATGAATGAGTGTTCATTCCCAACAAGTCTCTAAATTATTTCCGTGGTGCTTGAAGCATACTTACAAAGTTAGCAGCGGCGTGAAGCGAGCTTGATGGCATATGGCAGGTCATCCGTTTGTTGTCAAGCCAAATGGGTCCCTTCTTTCATCGCATCACCCAGTCGTAACAAATCATTCGCTAGTACTTAAGCTGTCAAGCTGGGAAGCAAACACACGTAAAAATGTTGCACAAAACACGTTTTAAATGACAAGTAATTGTTTGCTAATTCCCACAGATCCACTGTGATTAAACATGCTTTTTTTTTAAATTACTTTGGCCTTTCTGTGGATTTCTTTGACCAATTCTACAATATGCTAGCCCAGTTTGGTCATCACATCTTATTAAGGATATCGACCATATCAATTCGATGCAGTATCCCTTTACTTAATACTTGCCCAGTCTTAAATTAAAGAGATGCGGTAAGTTTGAAAATTATATTTGCTGATACACTTGAAAAGTGAAGGCTTCAATGTTTTTTTTAGCCTTGAAATGTTACTTAGCCGTTTTATTTGGTCTATCAATGTGGCCCCTAGCCCAAACCAATAACATCCCTAAAAGCCTGGCGTACCGAGAGAGCCTGATAACTTGGCAGTAACAAGAACATCGAATTACTGCAAAAATATCTTCCCTGCTTACGTTGTCTAAGTTGATTACATGACAACAACGTTGACATTAAATAAATGGCCTTTCCACAGAAAAACTTGGGTAAAATAGGCATTGGCCCCAGAAACCTTAATCAGGGACGTCATTGCTTGGCTCCGTCAACTGGACGAACCAGTTTGGTAATACCGATCAAGCCAGTTCGCCGAGTCTCGGCCAGGTTGCTCAAGTTTGGTACGGCCTTAGTTCCTACTGACAGGAATAATGTGTTCTTATTATTTTTGCAGGGCCTTCATAAACTGGATATCATTGATCTGGCATCAAATAAGATCCCCGAAATACCAAGCAATGCATTTGGTAACGAGACTGTCATAAATTCTGTGGATCTTCAAGGCAATCACATTAAAAGCATCGCTGAGGATGCCTTCGTTGGTGTTGAAGGTAAGTTATGTAGCAGAACTGTAAAAGCAGCTAGTAATTTTGGCTTTCCCCTACCCTGCCCGCTAGTAAAATATTCGGAGGTAATCAAGACAATCATCGTGCTGAGTGATTCTTTTAACGATACCTATAAAATACCACTTTTTTGGAAGGGGAGGGAGGGCGGGTGTGGGAGAACTACTAATCTCAGAGAGACAAGTCGTTTACCATAGCAGACACTATTTAATCCCGCCGTTACACAAGATAGGTCTAGCATTGCCCCATACCCATTATGTGCCTAGACGAATCGACAGAAAACATCTTTCTGAACGTGAAAGGGAAGTCTGTCTTTTGGTGAAGGCACTGCGATGCTTACTGTCCTTGCAGAAGTATGTAAGTAACTTGTCCCTAAAGAGAGTAATTTGTTGGCTAACATAGCCCCTAGCACTGCCACGGATTAACTATATCTCCATATCTATTTTCTACATTTATAAAGCAACATCTGCATATAAATCGAAAATTTGTTTATTTATTTCTGCTAATAGGGACTCTGGAGTGGCTCAAGCTGGGCAATAACAATCTCGGACAAATCCCCTCGCCAGCTTTACGCCATTTACACAAGCTCCGTCAACTGGATTTAAACCAAAACGACATATCAACCATTCCCGAAGACGCCTTTGATACGTTTGGAGGTGGTCTTAAGTATCTTGGACTGCAGAAAAACAAGTATGTACCACCGTTAGGATGGGAATAAAAATCACAATTTCGGAAAGGTGGGGAAAAGGGTAAATTTAAGTCGATTTTTAAACCACAACTAAATTTGGCAAGATCTCCACAGTCGTGTACGTGGATCTGCAAAAATGCACCATTTTATCCAATATTACAAATGATACAAAAGAGGGATCAAAACATTGTTGCTGTTATAGAGTTTAAACAAAACAGAAGTACAGTAAAAAGTTCACAGTTGGTTTGGTAAGTCTTTATTATAGCCTTGGAGATAGCTCAGTCAACACTAGTGTTGCACCTGGTTGCAAAACACGGTCACAACGACTCAATGAAATGTTAAAGGGATATACCTCCCAGCGCCATTTTTCTCAATCCTCCACATCAACTACGGCCCCCAAAGGTCTATTTCCTTACCGTTAGTCTTTCCCTTGCTAAAAATCCTTTTTAAAATGTGGCGTCCTTTCTACGAGATTTTCTGTTGAATATAATGGAACTTTATTTACTAACGACCCGTCACTAAATGATGCATTGCGCGCGTACAATAATCATGACGTTTCATCTCTGTGTGTACATCTACTAATTTTCTAATAATTACCATGAGATCTAAAATCTAATAGACTAATGCGGTAAACATTAAAATTAATTATTCCAATAGATCGCCGAAGCAAAATTATAAGACACTAGCCTAGAAAATTATAAATTGTGATTTTAAAATACGGGAATCATTCCGGTTTGTGATGACACAATCGTTGACTTGATTCTGTCTCGTGTACTATTCACAAAGCCAACCGAGACAGCAGCAATGCGAGGAACGCGGCTACCACCCCAGCCGCCTTGGCACTGTAATTGCTCGGATCATGATCTGCGCGTAGCTGTAATTTGGCACGCGGAATGTTATAAGGCAGGACGGGTGTCCCCAAGTCCATAATAAAGGTTTACCCAAGCTTACCGATTTTTAGTGTACTATTTTCACAGATGCGTACAGTCTCGTGTTGTGCCGTCGTATCCTTTTGTGCCATATAATTTCCAGTGACTTGTGTATATTGATTTACCTTTTTAAACAATGAAAACAGGCTGTGGCCTATTGTAGGTGGAGTGAACATAAGTTTATTTTGCGTTTATCTTTATGTTCAAGTTAATGACTATACCAAACTAGTTAATGTTCCTTACAAATCCCAGTGCAAAAATCACTCAGCTTAGTATGGGCTTATTGCCTTTTGATGTAGAGTACTACTCTACGCTGGCCTTTTTCATATTTTAGTTCTTTTTAAGTAGGCCTAAGCTATGTATAATTAATTTTAAAGACTTTCATTTGCTTTCACTCTTACTTTTTGTTTCGTTGTTTGCAGCCTCATACTGCATCTCGTACTAAAGATGTAGATGCACGCTGAAAATGCAACGCCATGTTAGGGCTGGTAAACAGCGTGCTGTGCTGACATCAATAAATATTGCATTGTTTATAACACGGCAAAGTAGCTTTACAATAAAGCAAACTGCAAACCAAATAATCATCAGTAACGAAGTCTTTAACAATAATTCAAAGATTCAAAAGGTTGACAATGCCGCCGCTGATAAACAACCTACGCCGCCTCCGACGACAATTTTGAGACACATACCTCTGCCTAGCAACAATCGCAAACGTATCAGCAGGAAAGGCGCACAATACCAAACAGTTAGAACACACAAAAATGTTCATCTTAAATTTTCGGCGTTTGTCGTCATCAGAAGTCAGTTGGTTACAAGAAAAACTACGAGTCACAACAGCGATGTGTTTTTATTGTAATCAAGTAACTTCTGAACGAGACGAATGCCGCTAATTCGCCAAAATTGTAAGAAGAACATTTTTGTGTGTTCCTCTGTGTGTTATTACGTACCTTTCAGTCTGATGTTAATGTCAGATACAGATTTGTGCAAAAACATAATCGTATAACAGAGAAAAGTTATCGAGCGATTACTATTGAAAGTTATGAAAATTAGAGAAGAATAGTAAGTCTGAAATGCATGCAATATAAGAAAATATGCTACGGAATACCTGTAATTGTAGGACGTGCATAGATAAAAGGCTCCATTAAATATTTGAAAAATCATACTTTGTTATTTGTTTACTTATACACAAGTTCTTTTTTGCAGTATCGAGCGAGTGCCAGTTATGGCATTTTCGACGATGCATACTCTGCAATGGCTGTATCTGAGTGACAACCAGATACAACGCCTACCTCTTGAAACTTATGAGCCAGTTATTGACACACTTATCAACTTTGACATTCACAGTAAGTTCATCTTCCCCCTTCACAGATTTGTATTTATTTCTATCTCCCTCTTAGCCTCTGCTGGAATGTTTTCTATTTTTAGAGTTCACGCTACATGCATTTTGCTTTGTTCGTAGTTAGACGATTTACATATATCTTCTCGTGGTAATGTAACTTCACCCAAAATTTAAGAGGGAACTTTTAGTGGTTCTTGTTGAACTGGCGGAATTTTTCCCATTGGTGGTAGTGTGTTATTCTTCTTCTTCGTTATGTTCACAACAAACCACTGTAAACGGCGGTTGCCGATCTTTCCACTGAAGACAAGGCAGCCGCCTGGGAAACATGTCTCAAAGGCAGTAGACATGAAGGTAGTAGCCCACTTCCATGAGGCAGCCATGAGCATTTTGTCCAAGGGTATCTAATTGTAGGGGCCCACGATGTGACAGGGCTCTAACTTCATGGACAGTCCTTCTTACGTTGTCCAAAGCAGGGGCTCATATCTGGGTCAAAATCAAGGCATGTAGCGAAGGACACAACCTTAGTGATGGTGGTATGGCGGGCTGAAATCGGCATAGACAAAACTACCAGGGAAGCAACACAGATTTGGGCAAAGCGCTAGAAGTGTCTTGATATTGATATTAGAAGTGTCCTTTCGGTGTGGATTTAACGGAAGCACTAGAAGTGTCTTTCAGACGGTCAACAGAAACACTAGAATTTGTTTTAGATTTGGTTGACTTCGGGGGTTTATGACTAGGAGCCGAATTCAAGTCGGAATCGGAGGTCTTTTCACTGGCTCGCCTAGCCTGCTGTAACTTCATTCACAAAAAGGATCATTTACTTATGAAGAATAATTTTTCCACTTTTCGGGAGGGACGATCTACAAATATTGGATGGTTTAGTATAAGGAGAGCAATCCCGGCAACACCAGCACTGTATGCTTAAAACGTTTACAACGCTTAGGTGGAACCGGCGATGTCACAACAACAGTAGAGAGCCATAAATCTGCACACAAACACAACTGAAGCACAGAAAATCCATGCGGAAAACACGTATGGCACATAAATGCTAATTTGGCAGTGAATGTTCAGGAAAAACAGGAAAATTGGCAGAGCGCTAAACATACGCAACTAAATGATCTCGCCACCTGACAATAAAGGATGATCACTGCGCACGTGCAGTGCGTAGAAGTCTTGGATTCAGTCAATCTAAAGATTGAGTTGGATGGAAGGAGGATTTTTAAGTTTTTCAGGAATTAGGGACAGTATTTTGTGATAAAAACAATGGTTGCTGATTGATCCTATAGGTTTTATTTTTTAACTTTAAACTTTACTTTCTCTGTAGATAAAAACATGAGCTGAACGTGATGACTTTGTAGATTTGATTAAAACACTTATAATTTTCAGCATTCATTTAACTTTTGGTAAACAGTTTACCAAAATAATGTATCACAAAATATTACTACAGTATTTAGTAATTTATTACATGGGAGTTGATTAGTTCAACACAGCAATCCAAACCTAAAGCTATGACATGTACATTTTACAGCACCACTTGCAATACTTTGAAAAGCTTGCAGTTTCCCTTCTGGAAAAAAATTGTGCCGGCCGATATCTAGAAAACCACCAGATGATTGAGATCAACAGATCCTCACAAATACAAGCTGTACCCCCGACTAACATACGCCGATCATGTACGCGTTAGCAAAATACTTTACTTGGCAGCATGAATTGAAAAGGCTCGGCGACGACCCCCTACTCCCCACATACCCCCATTATGTAGTCAAGATTTCTCCCCTGCTGCCTCTACAGTCTCCCATGTTCAACCCTTCCCAATGTCGGTCGCCACTCGCCATTTGGCGAGTGGAAATCAACAGTTGGCGGCTTGGAATTTAGCCGTACTCGCCAAATCGGCGACTAGCTACAGAGCATGCCACTAAAAAAGGGGTATCTCTGGAACCGTATAAGTTAGAGACGAACGGTTTGCGGCGTTATGCTCAGATTTATAAGGGCTATATAAATGGATTTTCTGCATTAATACTGGAGCCTGTACAATTTTGTTAATGCATAAATTAGAGAAACCTTTCATCATACGAGACGTATTTGGTATGTGGCGAGTAAAAATTTTGAAATGGCGAGTGCTTTGTAAGGTCTACTGGCCAAGTGGCGACTGCTACTGGATTGACATTCGGAAGGTTGCCCATGTTCCCCCCCTGCCCACCCTCCCCGCATTTTCGGCATTGTGTGGTCCGAATTTCCTCACAAATACTACTACTAGTTACACCCCCAGCTTATCACATGCTGAACTAGCTGGTTTGCGTATGAGTGAGTGAAATGCTTTACTTGGCAGCATGAATTGAAAAGGGCCGCCAACGACCCCCTCCCCCACATACCCTCATTGTGTAATCAAGATTTCCCCCCTGCTGCCTCTCCGGTCCCTGCTGCCCACCCCTCCCCACATTTCCGGCATTGTGTGGTTTGAATTCCCCCTCTCCCATCCCTGCTCCCCACCTCTTGGAACCCCTGGCGTTTGGTCTTCTTAGGGAAGAAAATAGCGTTTTCAACGGAGGGGGCCACTGTTATTCTCAGTGTGGTCAAATTGCTTGTTTCTCAGTTTTTTTGATACCAGGTGCAATAAGCCCGCAACAACGATCATGCATGCAGTGATAGTTACTCAACCAACAATGTATGCCTCTCGCCCTTTTTCTTGCTACCGTGCCTAGACTAAACCTACTCACCTCCTTTCATTATAGTGCATGACGAATTTGCTAGTCATGATCCCTGATATGGTCTGATCCAAAACGATGCATGCTCACAAGTCAAATATATATATGCAATGATCAATCATGCGACATTGAACCATCATGTATATATATTACTTACAACCATAACCTAACAATTTTCTTTGCAATCATTTTTCTAGATAACCCGTTGACATGCGACTGCGAGCTACGCTGGCTGCGTAATTGGTTGGTTGAAGGCGGTGAGAAAAAACTTACTTCTTCACCAGACACACAGTGCCACGAGCCGCCCGTTTTTGACAAGACTGCGATTGCCAGCATACCAATAGAGCATTTCACATGCCCCACGTATCAAAGTGCTTCACCAAGCGGCCGAGCTACATCCACAGGAAATGTTGGCGTTGAATCATTCATGATGTTAGTCAACACGGTCGCGAGTTTAGCAGTTTGGCTCTGCTGAACACCTACGCCAATCAAGTTGGAGCAACTACCGCAACTTAAATGCTGAACGAACATATCACACAATTTTGGACCAAAGAAGATTTCTACGTTTATATTTGAATGGTATATTGAGGATGTTCTTTTGTTTTGTACAGAGATGAAATAACTGTGTAACGACCACCTATTGACATTTTAATTAGAATTGAGACACTTCACTCGGATGTCGGCGAAAATACACTTGCGGGGCGAGACGCTTCTGTTCAAGTGAAGTGTTATTAATGAATTGTTTGCTTAGGAAAAGTATGTTGTGAGATGTTATTGATGAATCGTGTGCTTAGGGAAAGTATGTTGCAAGGTCATTGTGCACATGTATGCAAGACTATTGACTAGATGACTAACTGTTACTTTCAATGTGCTTTACAACGTTTTTCACAACACCATTAAGTGTATGCTCTTCTTCACGTTACCCTTTTATAAAATCACCTAATCCTCAGTTACAAGTTACAACTGAAAAAAAAACCGTCTGAACGAATTCCATTGTTGACTTAAAAGGTGGGTTCCACCAAATTAAGAGTCTGCAGCATTTAGCCCTTTTGAGTTCGCTCTCGCAGCAAGCAAACAGGCTACGTGCCTCCTTAATTATTGAGTAAAAATTTGGGACATCCTGTGCACTTGGAAGCAAGCTGTAAATATTAATGATATTACTGTCACTAGATGGTACCAGGGTATTTTCTTTATATTCTACCGTGGTGCCATCTAGTGGCATTAATATCGTTAATCTGTATAGCTTGTTTCCAGGTGCCCGAGGACGTACCAAATTTTTACTCAATAATTAAGAGGGCACGAGGCTTGTTTGTTGTGTTAAAAGATAATTCTTTCTGCATTTATTTGCTTGCTGTGAGCACGCGCTAGAGAACTAGGTGGCGTTAGATGCTCCAAACTTTCGTTTGGTGGCAACCAGGCTTTAAGGGACAGGCCATGAAAAGTATGAATCCGAGAAGCAATTTAAATAAAGAATTTGTATTTGAATGCCAAAAATACTTCCAAAATTCAACGATTAAATTTGTTACATCAACAGATTTGCGCCATCCCAATGCTATCAATGCTGCGAATTGAAAAGCTGAAATGTAACAAAGGTATTTTTATTGGAATGACCCAATTAGAAATTTTCAGGAATACAGCATGCTGTGAATACGTACTGTGAAAAATACAAATGCCCAAGGAAATTCTTCCATGAACAATTGCTGGGACTAGGACCAACTGCAAATACAACTATTGTGCTACCCAATACAAGCATTTGTGTTAGAGCGATGCCTCATCTTGGCAAAACATTACCGCCGTCGATTCGTTGACTTTTGCCCATCAGCACTGGCAACCCTCTCATGTCGATCGCCACTCGTCGAATGGAAATCTACAGTCGGAGGCTTGGAATTTAGCCCTTACTAAACAAAACAGCACACAGCCACAGAGAATGCCATTCAAAAAGGGATATCTCTGGAATCGTACAAGTTACAGACGAACGGTTTACGGCGTTATGCTAAGATTTACAACGGCTGTAAAACAGCTTTTTCTGCATTATTACTGGGGTTGAAGAGAGTTGTATAATTTTGTAAATGCACAAAATTGAGAAACCATGTATCATGCAAGATATATTTGGTATGTGGCGAGTAGAAACTTAAAATGGCGAGTGCTTTCGATGGTCTCCTGGTCAAGTGGCGGTTTCTACTGGGTTGTCATTCGAGAGGGTTGAGCACTGGCCAATGGATTCGTTTATTTGTCATGGTTAAGAACGATGGGTTTTTAATGGAGCCAAAATTGTGAACTTTTAAGGATGACAAGTGAGCATCTTTCACAGTTTCGTTGTTTGTTTATTACTAATATTTATTATTTACTGCTAGTTTTGATACTTTATTATTCCAAATACATCAGCTCAAAGTATGTTGGTATTTGTTGGCCATTAATTCGTTCAGTTTCGCCATTACTGTTTGCTGTTTAAACAAGTTCTCACATGACTATTTGTAAACAAAAATTCGCATTATTTTCTGGGGAAGGAGAACAGTTTATTCTCGAAAAATTCAAGTCGAACAGTGAACTGTGTTCTTCCTGGTGGTTTAGTTGTGATTAGATTTCTTAACCCTTTGCGCACCACTATTTATTCACAAATAAACCATCCCTGGCCATAATTTCCCGGTGTTCAGTACAAGGACTGACATAGTCCGCTTGATAAAATTGTTAAAAACTGTGTAACAAACTTTTTCATGCGCAATTTGTTGTGTTTTAATGTAAACAAAAGCACCCATTTTTTGGTAGCAGGATTAACAGCACACAGGCTTCCAAAAATTACGAAAAAAGTTCTGAAACTTACAACAAAACCATCACGAGAATTAAATGGATGTCATACAACGTTTGTGGCCTCCCAGAGACATTTATTGAGGACGTCATATGATGTTCGTGGCCCACGAAGGGTTAATATGACTTTTCAAAACCACTGTATTCGCAGTTTACCGGTTTTCGTTAAATTGCTGTTTAAATGTACAAAAAAAGTTTTGATTCAACTGCAAAGTTCGGTAATGTAGAGATGGGTTTTTTTCTCCCATCGGTTTTTTTTTATCGGCATTGGCCCCTCACAAATAATCCGCCATCAATCGGGCACCACACCCAAATGCAAGACTACTTTGCTAATTTTTCGGGTTTTTACTTTAAATGGTGGGGATGCAACGTGCGTGATTGCAAAATGCAGACTTTTCCCGCTTGTCTATCACGCATACAATTAGTGAAATAGCTTGTATCGTAGACGCCAGCTACTCTTACTGTGTTTCACACTTTCACAAATAAGTCTTTCAAAAGAAAAATATTTACATCTTTTTACAGCATATTTCTATCTCGTTTTGCTACATAGAGTGCAGCTTGGCGTAAATGTTAATGTTGTGATAAAATATCAATTGTTATTCTGATGACGCCGTTACAGGTGCAAATAAAATGTTCTCACGGTGCCAAAGTAGGTATGTGTACCTCAGTCAATGAGATTGCATATGTAGAATAATCTATTTTTCAATTAATTTAAAAGTCTTAAGAAGTAATTTTAAGATTTATCCAGTTTGTTATGCAGGATGGCACAACAACAAAAAGGTAACCAAATAAGCAGCAAGGCAAATGTATTAACTGAAAGTTTACTGCAAATAAAAATAAAACTATACGATGATGTTGATTTTTTTTAATCTGAAAAAAAATAAAAATAAAAATGGCCAGAGACTTTAAAAGAAAGCCTCAAAAAAAGCGATTGTCAAAAATAAAAATAAAGCAAATGCACGATAAAATAGTTCATGTGGCAATCCTGCTGCCATGACGCGTATGAAAGTTCAATTCAAATTAATGGGTAACTTCTAACAATTCTTGCGTCCAGCATGCAAAACACATTTCCCAAACAGAGAATTGCACTCGTTAACAAATTTTAATTTGCATACAAGTGGGATTATCCAAACTATTTGGGCTATTAGTGGTTCTCGGCGGCCAGACATACGGGAAAAAAGACAATTGTCAACATACAACACCGTCAATTTGTACACATGAATTTCTTAAGATTTTTCTCTGTGCCTACATCTAAAGCAACCCACCAAAATGTTGAACACGATACTGAAGAAAGGTCACCATTAATTGTCAATATTCCGCTTGATGTTTTGCCATCCTATGCAAAAACTATCTTGTAATACTGATGAAAATATTTCATTCTACCTGTTAACTTTTGTAGTACCTAAATATTTCTTAAAGAGTGCTACAGTACTGTGTAATTAAACCATCTAATACAAGTTTTGTTACAACCCTAGCAACATGTGTGTGTGTATGTTTTAAAATGTTTTAATCTAACGTTTTCTGAAAGTTATGAGTGTACATACGTGTGTTTTAAAACAAATTATAAACTTACATTTTGCAATAAAGAATAGTCGACGAGCCTATTTTATTTTTACTAGGGATGAGCGAGTAGAATAATTTTCATTCGAGTTGAGCCGAGCCAAGACTGCAACGGAAGAATCGAGTATCGAGCCGAGTTCGAGTATTTGGTGAACACACTTACTATTTTGCAAGTGTCTTTTTTATTTGTTACTGTAATAATAACTAAAAATGCTGCTTAACAGACTGTGTGGGTCAATGTGTACAATTGGTTCTCCAGTTTTTAGCATATAACTTTAGAATGGTTTTGAGCTAGTGGCTTTTAGTTTGCACCGCTAGAAAGCTCTCGTCAAGACGATGAATTTGGTGTATTTGAACGTCAAAACCGGTAAAAAAAATGGCAAAGTTATCGCATTTTCACTGGATTCGAGTTTTTCGAGTATTGATGCAAGTGACAAGCCGATTCAAGTAGGCCTACACATTGCATACTCGGCTCGGCTCGAGTTTTTCGAGTATTGCACATCCCTAATTTTTACATCATGAATCAAAGTCAACAAGTCTTCACTTGCATAAATGAGATAGTATTCTTCAAATCCGAAGCTAGTTGTAGTCGGCATTGTTTGTTAACAATACCAAATACAACAAAACATTGTGGTAATTTTCTAGACATCCACTCCACTGTAGCTATAAAATGCAGCAGCACATTTGTCTAACCAACTCGGCCATCGGGTAGTATCTTGTTACATTTAGAGTCCCCCGACGATCTGTTCTGAGATCCTTGCTGTTTTAACATTTTTTTGAAAGCCCACTGTTATTTCATGTGATGTTTCTGGGCATGCGGATCATTTTACAACAATCTCACTTTTTCCTAACATAAGATGCTTGACAAAGCAAGCCTGACCTAAGGTTCATTACTAGACTTTGAAACTCGGTGTCTGTCTATCTGTCTGCCATGATTTCTTTCACAACACTTATCAGATCAAGATATAGGGAACATGGGACTGGGTGCTGCGGACATTCCAATTTCTGGAAACGGCGACAGCTGTCTAACATTAGTCCGTTAGTCGGCCCAAGAACACTCACACATTTTTCAAGTTAGAAACTAGAGAAATAAAATATACTCGGGGAGAGGTCCTGTTCCCCGAGACTAGTGCCAGACGGGATCGCCTACGTGCTACATTCCATTCTTCTTCCACAAGTTGATTACGAAGGACACTCGACCCTCTGAGCTAAACTCCATTCTTCTTCTGTGAATTGGTCACGAAGGATACTTATTTTTTCACTCACACATAATTTTGAAGTTTTCTAAGATGGGAGGTTTTTCGGACTTACGTTCAACTTTTATGAAAAATAGGGCTAACTGGAACATGAAAGTGGAGACAGGAGCTCAAAAGGTTCATATAAAAATAATAAAAATAGTGGCGATTGGGACGGGAGGACGTCTGCTAGTAGCACCATGCCCGTTGAGGTTTTTTCACAAAAACCATTATACACCGGACACAGTGCGCCTGTTAACATCGCAGAGACTAGCAAAACTCCATTGATATTTTGGATGAGTAGGCAAGAAGGAAGACTGTAGGGCCAATTTCTGATATAGAAGAAAAAATCCAAACAAACAAAAATACAAAAAAGGCCCTTTTCATGGCCACCATTTTCTACAAAACAGAATCTGATCTGATCTGCATTCTGCGCTTGACAATCATTCTTCGCCAAAAATAAAATTATAGCGTCTACTAACCTTACCTGTTGACAAACAATCTAAATTCTGTGATGGATAGGCAGCAGTTGCCTACCCAAGACCCTCCCTTCCACCTCCAGAATTTCGGAGTAGCGAGCCTCACTCAAAAGAATGGAGAACAAGCATGGAGGTATCCCTGCGGCGCTAGTCTCGGGGAACAGGATTTGTCCCCCGAATACATTTTATTTTCAAGTTTCAAACTTGAAAAACTCGTGAGTGTTCTTGGCACAACTAACGGAACACTAACGTTAGACAGCCGCTGCCTAGTCAAC
Organism: Lithobius niger; assembly: GCA_023313725.1. Taxonomy (NCBI): domain Eukaryota; kingdom Metazoa; phylum Arthropoda; class Chilopoda; order Lithobiomorpha; family Lithobiidae; genus Lithobius; species Lithobius niger. Next base: position 18,822 of record JAHWFP010257483.1, on the reverse strand, counting down.
ACATAATTCAGATTCTTCACCAACAGTCCAACAGGTAGTTTAGTAGAATCTGCAATTTTTAGCCTTTTCTGATAACGGGAACACATGGAACAAGGAATATATCGCTATACTAATGACCAGTGCCACTAGCAGGGTTGGCATGGTATATACCAGGGGTGGTTTTTATCAGGTTTTTACCGCCCCGCGCGATAAACTACTTTTTCCCAATTATTCCCAGTTAAAGACAAAAATAGGTGTACAACGTGTAAAATATAATTATAGTAGTTTTAAAAATTAAGTAATGTTAAATATAATTAAAAGTGACTTCAATTCATAAGATAAGATTCAAAATATGTTTGCTGATGCAACGTTTACATAGGAAAATGAACATAATAGTACAAAAATTATAATTGAAATGCTAAAAATTCTCATAATGATTTTTTATCGACCATTTTGTTTGAGAATTGCCATACGGGTTATGGATTAGGACGTAACATGCAAGTAGTTTTACAGAAAAAAAATTTCAAACACCAAGTCCCTCTTGAGTCATTCTCTACCATTCGGGATCCAATCGGCCACGCAGCATCCTATAGCAAAACACCAACTTAGAAGTAGAATCGGAAAGAGAAACCAAAACCAAATACAGTACTATTGAGGTTCCCCTTATTTTATGAAAGTTTCTGTGACCGAGGGTACACGGAGGTTTCTTAAGTCGCTTTATCTTACGTCGACGTAGCTTATGTCGATGTAGTGATTAGAGCGCTTTAAGAACATCCGTGTAACCATCTAAAACCATTTCAAGTCGCTGTATCTCAAACCACCTCACTACGTCGACGTAAGGAGTTGAAGCGCTTTAACAGCCCACGTGTACCCACCTAAAACCCATTTTCTACGTCGCTCTAAGGACTGCTTCCTTGTGATTGGTTGAAAGGAGCACGGGTAAACGTCACGAAACTAGAACGGCCACCTGTCACTTCGTTAAAACGAAGTCGAAAGCCAGCTAGCTGAATGGGGAATTGGGAATAAAGAGGGGTTTGCTTGATGGGGGATTAAATAAATGCGACTCTACAGCGGCTTGGCAGAAACCACCGTGTACCCACGTCGATTGAGTTCAAGCCGACGTAAGGCAAAGCGACGTAAGGTAAAAGCGACATAAGAAACCTCCGTGTACCCTCGGTCTATGTTAGTAGTTTCACTACATTCTGTTACTTGAATTTTCGTTTCAAGAGAATTACTAAGTACTACTATTTATTAGTGTTAATGAGCAGTTAGGCTCCAAACTTAAAAAATGCATGTAATAAAAAAATAATTATAAAAACTAAAATTTTTCCCACTTAGCTAATATTTACCAGGGTTTTAACCGGTATTTACCAGTGCCCTGGCCAAAAGTAGTTTTTTCCTGGGAAATTGCCAACCCTGCACTAGAGGCAACTACGGCATCGCGATTCGATTACGACCCACAGTTTTACAAGATACAAATTACGGTTTTCTGGGAGCATTCTCCCATTTATGATGTGTGAAAGTCACGTAGTTAGAGCATTTCTAGTAACTTTAAAAACATGGTTAATTTTCGTACTGTGAAACGCCATAATGTCAACAAAACTCGGAAAAATTCCGGAAAAAATTACTGCACACTTTCACAATCAAAACAACAGCTTTGAAGATAGCAGCCCAAGCTATCGAAAATTCGCAGGACAAAGCTGTTGTTTTGATTGCGAAAGTGTGCGGTAATTTTTTTCCGGAATTTTTCCGAGTTTTGTTAGCATTTCTAGTGTTTGCACCTCTCGTGTTTCAGGCAGGTTGCCACTCCATAGTACAAAATAAGAAGTGGCAATCTGCCTTTTGCTCTTTTTCTGCCACTGCATGCCTGTGTTAAACGTTTGCATTTTAAATCCCCATTACAGAGGAATAAGGTATCAAATTTCGTGTACCTAAAGTTTTGTCAAATTAGATTTGGTGTAACGGGATTTGGCAAAACAGGACTTCACTGAATTTAAAGGGAAGTATTTTTGAGGAAAATAAAATGCTAGGATATTTTACATGCCACAACGACATAACCACGGGACCTTCCGAGGAAATTCTCTTCCCGAATTCACAGGAATGGGCAGACCCCAATATTGAACCAAGGACCTCAGCACACGACGAAGTCATGCTAACCATTCTGCTACCCTGACCTGACCCATTTTGTATAAGTGACACCAGAATTTGTAACATGTCACAATTGGTAACGGTGCACCTCGTGCGCAATTTAGTGCACACACAAAGTGCACTCTGCTGTTATCCAGTGGTGCAGCGCCGGATCCCACAGAAGTCTGTGGCCGACGCTAGGCCCCACTGAATGCAGCCAACCCCAACCTGGATATACGCCAAGCTTTAGTATAACAGCCAAGCTTCAGTGAAGGTATGGATTCATCTTTATCTCGTCCTGATTGTGATATGAAAAAAACCGCTGGCTACGGCCATACTAAGCTGGTAGAGGGAACTTGTAAACGACGTGTGCAAGCTTAAATGAAACATGTCTGACCAGTAATGTGACTTTCTACTTTCCGCCATTCGCAACACACGTCTTTCTTCTTGTGGACCTTGAGCGATTGGAATTTCTAGCTGTGTCACGCGCCGTTAGAAGATACGACGCCAGCCAAGGTTCAGCTTGTCGTTATTGGATCCAGAAACGGCCTCACTTCCAAACTCATCATTAGAGGGAAAGCCCATCGACTTCAGGAGAGCGGGCCAGCCCAGACCATGATGGAGCTCTGTGGATCAGCTGCACGGCTCCCTGTATTTCCCTTTTAAATTTGTCTTATATTCGAATGCTCAATTTTACGTAATTTTTCATATATTTGAATACTCTTATTTAAGGTAATTTGTCTTGTATTCGAATAGCCTTGCTTTCGGCCCAATACACTTGACTGAACATTTGAACACTTTTTCATACGCAAGTAAATCCAAAAAAACTACTTTCAATGATATAAATGAAATCAAGCTTTAATAAAAGACTTACCTGGCTGCCAGTAGAGGTAGCCACCAGCAACAGGAAGTGTCTTGCTGCAGGTAGAATCAGAGCACGTTCTCGACTTGTTGTGTTTGAAGGAAACAGAAAAGTGCTGTCTCAACGTTGAGGCACTTCCATCAGCGACATCGGCCAAAAGTATGTTACCACTAATATGCTGAACATTCTGACCTTGCCAAAATGCAATGTAATGGGCTTCCACGACAACATTACGACAAGTTTCACTGGCGGTGTCGTACAATGTCACTGGCTTCGCGTCATCCACTCTGCACAGTTCAAACAATGAATCATCATTAAGGAAGTCGTGTTCCCTTATTGGTAAGTTGCCTCGTTTGTGCAAATACGTTGAAAGCTTTTTGACGCACCAATACTTCACATCCGACAGAGTGGTGTTACTGCTCGAGAGATCTGACGTTATAATGAAAGTGCTTTTTTTTACTGTGCCATTGTAGTTGCCGACATAATTATCGACTGAGGTTTGTCTGCTACCGCAGAAACCAGGAGTCAAATGCAGTATGCACGTTGAATTCATATTCTCTAGAAAAATAACGGGACTGGAGTTTATGCATGAATCGCCCATCACTTGTCGAGGCATTTCCCAAAACGATAATACACTACCTGCAAAAGATAAAACCGAAACCACCATTAACATAATTCTTCATCAGCTAGTGCTTAGCAACTAAGCTCAAGTCTAGTTATAGTGGTACATAATATCATATTTTCCTTATATTTATTTTTATTTATTACACTATAACCATACAATTGAACACGGTACAATGGGTGTAAAAAGAGATCAAAATGAGGGTCAGTTTCGTGATCACAAAAAGAAACCACTGTGACAACATGGCAGATAAATCGGTCCGACGAAAGACTCCTCAAGCCTCTTCCTAAAGCTAGTTTAAAAGAGGCAATATATTGTGATAAAACTACATATTAAGGCAACTCATTCCAGACAGTGACAACACGAGTGGAAAAGAAGATCTTCCTGCAGTTAAGGAACGTTTTTTTAACCACAAATTAGCGGTTGCCCACACGTTCTGTTGTCCCCCCTACAAGTAAAAAAACAAGAAAACAACAACGCCAATGTTTCCACAGAGAATATTGAAGGTCGTGTATAAATTCGCTTTTAAACAACGGAATTCGACAAATTCCAAGTTATTTTACCAACCATGTCATTTTTAAAAAATATTAATTTGCCTCAGAAGGTGGCTTTTTGTATTACTTGTTGTGTATTGTTACAGTGTTGGTTTATTTCAGAGGTTTTCCCTTCGATGTACTCCCAGCCGAAGCCATAACACCAGTAAGTGAACAGAACAATTTCTAGGTTCTTTTACATGTTACTATCGACATGAACACGTGGCATCGGGACCCTTCTATTCTCTAAAATTCCCAACATGGACTCACACTTTGGCTTGCTGTTCGTGCTGTGAATTTTAGCAAACTTAGTTGTGTTATTTTATAACGGATCGATCTTTTCACAGTATGAACTGCAGCGATGTTTTTCGAGCCTTCTATTCTCAAAAATGTCTGGAGTGGCGGAGGTCAGGGGCATGCTAGTCGTGCTAACCATCAGGCCCCTCCCCATACTGTTGCCCAATTTTTAATGGGATTTGGTTTTGCCATCTTCATGCATTTTGTTGCACTGTTACTTTTTTCTTCTATTTCTATATTCCCATTGGTGTTAATAACGGCAAAAAGGACAAGCGGTGTTTACTGCAGCGTTTACATCGAAGCAAGAAAAATACACTTAACCACTAGGGGTGTGCGAGTAGAATAATTTTAATTCGAGTCGAGGCAAGCAGACTTTGTAACGCAAGAATCGAGTATCGAGCCGAGTTCGAGTATTTGATTAACACACTTATTTTGCAAGTGTCTTTTGTATTTTTAATGTAATAACAAGTAAGCTGTTGCCTAACGGACTGTGTGGGCCAACGTCTACAACTAGTTTTCCAGTTTTTAGAACATAACTTTATAATGGTATGAGCTAGGGGCTTTTAATTGGCACCTCCAGAAAGCTCTCGTCGAGACGATTGATTTGGATTTGATTTGAACGTCAAAATCGATCAAAAATTGGCCGAGTTATAGCATTTTCACTGGATTCGAATTTTCCGAGTATGGATGTAAGCAACGGGCCGAGTTCGAATATACGTTCCGTACTCGGATCTGCTCGAATTTTTCGAGTATGCACATCCCTATTTACCACAACTCTCAGACACACAAGAGTCCACTTGAGTTTCCGGTGAAATCTAAACAAAGTTTATGACGTGTTTGGTGCCAAGCTTGACAACCAGTAGGGAGAGAAATTTGGTCTTCATGCATATATAGATCAGTGATTGTGTGCGTTATGTTGTGATTCGTTTATCAATCGGTTCAGAGCACGCAATGTTTGAATTCTTGTTTTTACACAAAGTGTTTGCACCAAACAAAGTTCACGCCAAAGTTTAGCACCAAGCTTGGCAAGCTGTGGGAAAAAAAACTTGGTCTTATATAGACATCAGTGGTTGCGCATGTTGTGATTCTCATATTGATCGGTGTGGAGCGCGCAACACCTGAATTCTCGTTTTTGCACCAGAAAAATGATCATTGTTTGAGCATTGTAGCGAACTTCTGATGTTGGTGAAAGGGCCTCTAAACTTTGTTTAGATTTCATCGAACACACAAGTTCCACTGGTGTTCTTTCCGATACTGCCTTGGTATCCTTGCCTTGGTTGGTGTAATCGACTCACTTAAACCACATCTCAATATCTAAGTTGTTTGCACAGTATAACAATGACTAACTACATGACCATGCATTTAAACCAGAAAATGCAGGGGGTGGCTGAGGTCGGGATAGAACTAGGGACCTTTTGCACACGAGACAGTCGTACTAACCATCATGCTCCCTTGCTTCACAGGCAACAAGGACTAGCTCTGCCGCCACCAGCCATGATGACCACCATCATTGTGAAAATGTATGTAACGGCTAAGTGAACGATAAAGAATAGCTCCCCCACCTCCACCCAATCTTGATGACAGCACAGTATTATGGTATATCGTGACACACTGGTATATCGTCAATTAAATTTTGGATTTTCCCATCCCAAAGTTGTGGGGAGGGGGAGGGGATGTAAGAATGATAAGGCCGGGAAAAAAAATATGTTTGGTTCTCGGGCATTTCGAAGGTCGAAAAAGGACCAGGCCACCCGGCTTATTTTATTATTTATTTCCAAAATGCTACAAAAATGCTCAACGTTTTTCTTTAATCTTTTAAGCAGTATGAACGTATAAGTTATACACGCCCAAAAAATCATTCCAAACACAGTAACGACGTATATATACTTAGAAGTTTGAAGGTAAAATATGGGTCGAAAAACGCAATTTTCCACCAAAATATCGAAATGCGAAACGTTGAAATTCCTGACGTGTTGTGCATCGATTTTTGTAAAAAAAAAAAAAAGTAGTTACCAATGTCTACAATTTTATTAAAAGCACTTTAGTTGAGTGTAGACTCACTAAAAACTACGAAAATGTCTTTCTCATTCTTTTTTCCTAAGTTAAAAAGCAGAAAATTGGTCATTTTTTTTCAGCGGTAGCGATCAAATCATTTGACTGGGCGCTGCCATCTTGTATTAGTTGGAAAGTTGGAATTCCACTCAATCTAGGCCTGTCAACATATTTTCTCGATGGCCATTTGGCAGTGGCCAATCAGGCGAATTGTAGTAGGCCGTTTCTGGCCATTTCGAGCTAACTTTCCAAAGCATTTGAAAATTGCGTTCCGTTATTGGCTGTTGGCACCACGTAACCGATTTTGCGTGCTCTCATTGGCTGATGCACGATATCAACACGGACGCCGCCGATCGCTTCGGATTTCAAGTGAGCGCTTGACGAGCACTTGTTTTAGTTCGTCAGTGCAAATCACATGAAAGATGATGTTTTACCACATTAGAAAATTAAATCAGCTGCCACGATGCAAAACTAAAATGGAAAAGGAGCCTATAAACATTCACACTATTGCTTATCAGGTGGGAACAACGATTTTTAGCCTAACTAATGCCGACTTTCGGACGCGTTTCGTCAACACGGAAATTTTTGATTTTCATTACCGCACGTAATTAAAAAAAAACAACGGTTCTCCGAAACTATTAAAGCCATTTGTCCAATTTTTTCTGTACATATGAATAAATATATGTTGCGTGCGTGTAACAAGTTTGAAATAATTGTGTCCAATAATTTTCGCAAAAATAAATATTTCGGAAGTGCCTCACTCCACGGGTAACGACGTAAGACGAATGAAATAAAAAGCGATTGACCCGCATGATTATTGGGGACCCGCCCGCGCCTGAGAACCGAACAATTTTTTTTTCCTGGCCTAAGTCACCCTTCCATAATAAAATATCTAGCTACAGCGTTGATTGTCACGCTTTAAATATCACTGGTCAACCACTGTACACTGTTGTAAACTAATGAACTTAAAACTGTAGCATTGTACACCGTTGTAAACTAGCAACTTACTTTTCCGAGCTTGAATAGGAATACCCATTTGATAGTGAGTTTTCCCCGACCACTCAAATCGGCCAGCATCAACAACGGAGTTTTGCCGTTTGGAAGACGACTGTGCCAGTCGCTTTGTGTAGTAGGTAACGTTCGTTACAATGGGTTCCACAACATGAAATAGGCCGACATATGGTACTGTATAGCTCTCAATGCAGATCAGTGGGTTTCGTCCATAGGCGCACTTGTTGCTTGAAACCAATTTGTCCAAGCGAGTTTCACTGGAGCAGGTAAACGTTGCTTTAGCTGAATCCTCACAAGCCTGCAAGCAAAATGAACAAAATGAAAAAAAAAGTATTTGGATTACGGTATGTCATTTTCAACTTCAAAGGTTATGTTGTAATGGGGAAAACAAGGACAATTTTGCTAGGGAGTTCCTAAGAATCCATTGCTGCTGGAAGAGTCAAACAACCCTGAGCAACAGGTGTGCCAGCTAACCTTTCAGATTAGCATATTTCTAGCATCTAAGCTGAGCACAGCTACCACTCAGGCAATACAAAAGAAAATTGTTTGATTCACGGGCAAGATTGTACAGCCAATCAGGTATTTTGTTTCTATATTCATTTTATTAACTGACCACATTTCTCTGACACGCAATGCTCAAAGCATGAAGAGTGTATGTGGTCACAACTATAAAGAAAAAAAAGAATATTGCGCAATTATGGTACGTATTTTGTATCATCTACGCTATTAGTTTTTGCCAAATAACTTCCTAGTGGCTTGAGCTAGAGGCTTGAAATGTGCGCAATTGAAAAGCTCCCTTTAACCTGGTTAAAATAGCACTGCTCTATTTACAAATGAGACATTTATACAAACAATGCAAGGTTCGCACAAAATCGCTCACAGAAAATTCAAGCACATCAAGGACTTTTTCCAAAACCAATACAATTTTCCAAGGAATTTATTAATCAATAAACTTGGAAAAATAAGGCTAACCAGCTTCAAATAGGGCGTAATTTTACTGGGGAAGAGCCAACACTACCTCACCAAACACTAAAATGTCCACGTTTTAATCGTGAATGGAATAAAATTGTTTTGTGTTTTCTTTTACTTCGTGTTGCATAAGTCAGGTTAGCTGTCTTGGCTCAAATTTCACCGGTGAAATTGCTTTTCTTCTCTTTAGCTCTTTTTTTACCAGCCTTTTTTTATAAGTAAAAATACGCACAGTCGAAAAACACAGCACCGAAATTGTTCAAATCTTCAACAAAAACTTGCAATTTTCTGCTAGCTTTCTAGTGGCTTCTTCCGGCTACAGCAAAAGAGACTTGCTCCTTCACTATTCCACACTTTACTCTCCACGGACTTTTTTGGCAATCAAACTTCCCTCCACTTCACATAGATTGCCCCCCCCCCCCTCCTAGATTCAATTTAATATACCTAGTACACCACTGATGAAAACGTGTGGCGCACCAAATTTACAAGATAAGCTCGACAACATTTCATGAGAAACAAGTTAAGTTATTTAAACCAAATTCCAAGTTAGACCTTCTCGTCCTTAAAGTTAAAATTAGGACAAATAAAATTGAATTCTAAGACTTTCAAGGATAAAGCTAACAACTTCAAGGGCGGTTTCGTCCATTGTAAGAACAACTCAACAAAAAAAATTAACACTAATGCTCGACCACATCTGCTCCAGTTGCCGTAGACATATCGAGCCGAATTTCAATTTCGTGCCAGGAATTCGCAAGCACGTTTCAAGCAATGGGAGCGTCACAAAACGGATAGGCTCTCTAATTCTTGAACTTAGCTCGCTTAAGTCTGCTAACCAAGCCCCCCCCCCCCTCAACATTTTTTTTTGGAAGGTGTACAGGACAAAGTATAAACTAAATAAACGGCCAAGGAGGAGACTTTTTTTCATAGCACTATTTTTTTAGTTTAAAAGCTACCTCATCACAGCAACAGTCTGAGTCGCAGCCTCCAAGTGTCAAGTCGCAGGGACAGGGAGCAAGGTCTATGTACTGCGGTAAAACGTACTCACGTTCTCTTGCGGTATCACCTAGAAGAAAAAAAACGCTACGGATAAGTACAAAGTAACACAGGGTTTTAACTCACAAAGTATGTAAATTCATATGTTAAGTTAAACATCTAATTTTTAGTGATTGACTAAATCCGGATTTGGTTTGGATTCAGCAAAATTTTACCATTTTGCTGGTTTTTCAATAACTACACTACAATTAGGCGGGTTGTGACATTCCAATACGTCATAGGAAGCCCTTTTTCACCGGCTTTTCAGGGGCAATAATCGTAAACGAAGAAAACATGCACAATTTCAAGATCAAAGATATTTGAACAGTACAATATCTTGCAAATTTTCGATAGTCAGTTGCACCGGAAAAGTTAAATCCAGCCGACTATCTTCATCGCGCACACTCACAAGACAACAGAAAAGCTTGTCAAGCAGACAAGGAATTTTTTTTTTCATTCAGATATTGGAAACCCAAAATATTTAAATGTTAAAATAAAAATACCCAAAATCTTTTTTTGTCTCAAAATTTAAAACTTGACTTTTATTTTTTGTTGTGCTTGTTTTGATTTAAACTTAACACAAAAGCTATTTCCTAACAAGTGACTTCGTAAGAACCAATATGGTTGGGCGGGTGGGAAAGTCAATTTCTGGCTTTTCGAGCTAATCTTGCTGAAAAAGCTACAACATTTTGTAGTGCTGTGAATAACAGCACTACGATATAATGTAAATTATTGGACATTGAAATTTGAACACTTCAAATGTGGTACTGAATTCTGCATACAGATTAATCGTTCCTGTTAGATGCCAATATTTGTGCAAACTTCTTTCCACTGTTGAGGTAGAACCATGTTGCATTGTTGGAGTAGTTTCTATGCTATAGATAGTGGAATGAGGCAAGTTTCTCCTGTAACAATGCTAAATCGTAACAATGGAGTTTTTGTCCTGGAAAAAGTGGTGCATCAATGCTTGTCGGGCAAAGAAGTGTTCAAATTTCAATGTCCAATACTGTACGTTTCCAGCGAGATTAGCTCAAAGAGTGTGCGATCTGGTGGAGACAGTAAAAGTTAAATTACGGATTTTCTGTAGTTAGGTATTTTGCAAGAATGTTTCAACTCAACATTTCGGAAAAGTGGGCAGAAGCTGATCACAGTGGTATTGAATAGATAAATTACATAACACGAGAAAAAAATAATTACACTTGACCACCAGCCGGGGAACACAATTCACTGTTCTGTTTGAGTTTTCGGAAAATTCTGTTCTTCTTCGGAAAAAGTACTAAAAAAACGGCGATCACAAAAGATGTTACTTGTTAAGCACTAGGAATTCAAACAGCAGCTAGGAGGAGCAGTGAACCACTGATCTGTGTAGTCTGGCACTTGGGGAGCACCCACTTTGCGTCCAGTTGGAGGTTAGTTCAGGACGTAGAAGGACATCTACGCAGTCGTAGTTAAGGCCTGTAAGGTTCACGCCAACTGGCAAAGCGTTTAATCGCCAATGCTCTTAGAGAGGGGTTCATTGGTGGTGTTTGAGTGAATAAGTACTGAAGTCTCATTCCAAGCAATGAAGTCTTCGGTGATTAAAAGCTTCTTTAACATCAACCAAAAACCAAACACTCGATTGCATATTCGCTCTAACTCCTCCAATGAGCCACATCTTCGAGTCTTTGATTAAACGCTTCCCCAGTTGGAGCGTTCCCCTCTTGAACCCTACAGGCCCTCCTACGACGGCACAGATGGCCTCCTACGTTCTGAACTAATTTCCAAACTCGACGCAAATTGGGAGCTTCCCGAGCGCCACACTATATAGACCAGTGATTCTGTGCTCCTCCCAGCACGCAGTTTGACTTCCTACTGCTTCAGCATGTAACATATTTTCTAATTGCCGTTTTTTAGTATTTTTTCAGAAGAAGAACGGATTTCTCCGAAAAGTCAAAAAGAACAGTGAATATTATGTTCCAGCTGATGGACGGTAAAGTGTATTATTTTTTTCTCGTGAACTCCAGATTTTCTAGAGTTAGGCACCGTAGGGACACCCAGCTCGAAGAGGACTTCCCAAATGCAAATTTCAAACCTTCTGCTCAAACCATTAAAACTTGACTTACTCATTTCTATTCTCGGCTCAAAGGATCAATCAGTACTTACCTTCCAACATGTTTGTTGTAAAGGATGGTTTCATGTTGTACACAACACGTGACCTTGTATCGAGTGTGTAGTTGGCCGTGTAACATCGGACAACAAATTCTCCTTGAATACAGGCATCAACTGGCATGTACTCCAAATCAACGGGCAGTACAAGATGTTGCCGCTGCAAGAGAAGACAAAATTATCATACAACCATTTATTATTATTTATTCAATTAAGTACATAACGTACACAAGGGGTATGAATTTAAAAAAAAAACGGTTAGCACAGTGGTACTTGCAAGACATCACAACCACGAAATTAACACTTTACCACCTCAGAAGAACCAATACGTTAATTATCAAATATTCAGTGACTCCCTTTCACTTTCGTCGGAATCAGTGTTCTCTTCACCACTTGGAGAAGAGAACCAAATTTGAAAAGCTTGTTAGTTTGTTGGTCCACTGATCTCAACCTCGTGCCGGATCTGGATGTCCCATGTTCTGTAAAGGATGGCACCTAGCTCAGGACTCACGAGCTGGTTAATGTCTGTGTAGGCAGTGCTAGCAACTTTCATGAAGAGCTTCTCATTCGTCTTGTACCTGTTGATTACCAAGGACTCTAAGGCGTTCAAATGGTTGTCCTGCAGGACATTTGAATTTGAGCGAGACTGTTGTGTTACACCGGTTTACTTCGTGCTTAGCAATTTTGGTGTGTTCACCAATGACGTTCTTGCTTGGCAATGGCATTGGCATGCTGCCATACAAACAGCCGCCTCCGAGTCTTACCAACGTAAGAGGCGTCCCAGGTCTAGCAGAAATTCTGTAGATCACACCCACCGGAGTGAAAGGGGAATGGAGGATACCGGAGCTACGTCTCCAGGGGGTGGAAGCACAGGCTTGCAGTCCTTGCTCTGTGTGCTATAGCAATTGGGGGGGGG
>JAHWFP010257482.1:0-10037 GCA_023313725.1 Lithobius niger | reverse complement strand
TTGCTCCGACTAATTTATTTCTCTTTTCTTTTCCTATTTTCGTTATTTTCGGTCAGGTGGATGTTCAAAAGAAAAGGCTACTTGTTTTTGCTCCGACTAATTTATTTCTCTTTTCTCTTCCTTACAATATTCCTTCCACATCATTCAAGTAAAAATTCTTTAAACGTACATACGTTTACACAAGTAAGTTTACACATTTAGTTTAAAATTTGTTGAATGTGTAGTATGCTCAACCAATCGCTTGGGTATTTACAGACTTAATTGCAATATGAAGTATGACCTTGTAGAAATTTACAGATTTAATTGTAATATGATGCATGAACAGCTAGCTTATCTTGTGGCCATTGGTAAGCAGTACATTAAATTTCAAGTCAATAGATAACTAATTCGTGAAATGCTGGGCGTTTTGGGACTAGTGAAGTCCACTTCAAAAATTATTTTTCGACCAAGATGAATGGAGTATAAGACTCGCTTACGGTCGATTATCGTCGAGCTTTGCCTACAAGTAAACTAAATCAAAAAAAGTAAACTGAACCCAAAAATGTATAAGAATAAGAGGTAATAGCCATTATTTAAACAATAATGGGGAGAATAAATAAATCTGCATACAAAACTGTAAAAAAAAAAATTTAGAAAAAAAAAACAACTTTAAAACTCCAAGCTTGTTTCCTATTACATGGAATGGGAAACAAGCGAGAAGTGTTAAAGTAAACACCTTTTTTCAGGTCAGTGGTACTGTGAATAACGGGGGGCAAGTGTTAACTGCTAAATTGTGTACTGGATAATAAGGAGATGCAGAGAGTGCATATAAATATCACTGAGAGTTTTTTACAAGTTTATTTTCAGACTGACTTTTTTAAATTCATAAAATAAAAACTAAATACGTCAGGAGTTTATAACCTAAAACTAAAACTAAAGAATATATTGGAAAATTGTAACAAATTCCTTACGAATGTATTTTAATGTGAAGTTTTCTTTCCGCAAAACCAGCATCATGCTCGACTTAAAATGTGTATATGGTGGAAGGTATATAGAGGAAGAGGGGTTTTACAGGTGATAACACCACCCCTTCCTCGGTAATACCGCTCTTCCTTGATAACACCCTTTCTTCCTTTTCGTTGTACGCATGCGCAACTTGCCGAGCTATACTTAAAACAGACGCTCTTCACTAGTTAATGGCCGCGGCTTTTGACTCGCATATATACCAGCAGGAGAACTCGACATATTCATTATGATTTTCGTAGTTTTACATCAAACTTTATAATTTTTTACACTAGTGTCTTATAATTTTTCTTCGGCGATCTATTGGCATAAATAATTTTAATTTTTACCGCATTAGTCTTTTATTTTTCGATCCCATGGTATTATTACCGTAAATCGTGCATTAAAAGCCCAGTTGAAGCTAAAGCCCACCCCCTAAAATGCTGTAAAGTCAAAATCATGAAATAGTTGAGTTAAAACCCACCCCTCAAATTGTCGTTTTTCTATGAAAAATTACCTGAAAGTTATACGATGTGAATAAAGACAGTACTTCTTGCTATGTTTACTGGCCCCTTCTCCCTCCCTGTATTAATAGTGGACTCTTCCTTTAGCTCCTAGCACCTGCAGTCCTGCACAAGGCCTGGGCATCTCTCTCCTCCCTTCTACAAAGCAATTAAAAGGATGTAAAAATTGGTCTTTCAGAGTTCGTTCAAAAGCTTCGAATTTTTTGTAATAGATGTCCAGAAAGGTTCGAAAATAATGCTTGATTTAAAGCCCACCCTCCTATTTTTGCCAAATTAACTGCATAAGCCCATGGGCGTTTAATCCACGATTTACGGTATTAGCAAACGATTAAAAATTAGTATAGGAACACATACAACGCCATTTCTCGGCAGTTTTCAGCAATGCCTGCTTTAACAGGAAAAAGTCGCCGACAGCAGCATCGCCTATAACTTCTCGTTGGAGACAAATAATTTTATGAACTGATAGATTGGTACGCTAATAAAACGTAGCATTACGTTATAAATATGAATAAACATAAATAATGCGCTTAATCCTTTTGTTATTATTTATTTTGAATTGGGGTATACTCCAGTAAAACAGCCCTCTACCTTTTGTGGATAATACGACTAAAAATGTTTTCGCACTCAGCCTGTAACCAGACTAAAACTAACTCATGCTAATTAATATGAAATTATACCCCTCACGCTACACGCTCGGGATATAATTGCAAAATAATTAGCATTCGTTAGTTTTAATGTCAGGTTACAGGCTTCGTGCGAAAACAGTAGCCGTATTATCCACAAAAGCTCTAGGGATATTACTACTGAAAAGACCACACCTTTCTATCGGTAATTATATAAATCAATGCTTAAATCTTCACTGAGCACACTTGGTTTGCTTTCATTGTCGTTATGCCCATATTAGGGTAGTGACGTCACCATCGTGAACCGCCGGACTTTTACGGAAACACGAAGCTGCTTCTCGTCAGGTTTCGGAATTTTATGTCTAACTTCGTTTAACATGAGTGGCATAAAATTGAGGTTTGGTCCTACTAACACAAAATACCAAAGTTAAAGCAAACGAAATGACAGGTAGGATGGCAAAATGCGATGGGGGCTAGCACTGCCAGGCCAAATAGAGAAAACATCGTAAGACTAAACATCGTAAATTGAAAATTCAACGGGAAATCGAAATCGTAACCGTAAATCTAAATTACCTTCGGAGAATTGTATTGCAGAAAGAAAAACAAAAATTTTCACACCGAATTAATTCTGGAAAGTAGTTTCGTGCTAAAACACACAAGTTATCGATTTCGTATTACGGCTGAAACTGGTGATATAGTCCATCAAAGTGTAGAGCAGTGACACGACGTAGTATTATTGTATATAACTCTATGCTGGAGCCTTAATGAGTTAGCTACAATGGGCACTTCAGAGAGAAACAGAAGGGCGCCATTCTGAAGCCGATGCTGAGAAGAGTGATTTCTTAGACGTACAACGCGCGATTTGTGTTGTTGGAGAAAACAACGTTATTTTAAGCCTAAGAAATCCGCTCTTCCGTTGTTTTTCCCTCCATTTTTATGTAGTGCACCTTGTAGTTATGCCCTCCAAAACCCATACTGGTGCCAATATGGCGGCAAATGTCACTGTTCTATTGGTGATCATAACCATGATTAAAAACAAATACATATGTTAACATATTGCTTTTATTCTCGTTTTAATTGTATTGGCTATTGTGATCATAGTGCTTCTTGCTCACCTCCTAATTTTTATAAACGACACTAATGCAAATGTTTAACAATTTTTAACAATTTGAGAAAACATTTTTTTTGTTCTGTAGGCTCGCCATTCGCCATGGACTATTGATGCTGTAGGGTACATCAGCTTCTTTGGCTCGCTCGTGTCCTTCATTCTTCTATCAATAACCATCTTTATCTTCTGTTATTTCAAGTAAGTCCACATTTTGTTAGCTGTAAATCCGTCCAGTGCTGCTCTGAAAACTGTACCACGCGCCATGGCGGTTTGCTGTGACGTGCACATCACATCACGTGAGTGGGCTAGTCCAATCAGACGGCCAAACAGCCATTGTTCTCGTTCGTCATTGGCTATCTCATGGTGACGTCACGACAAACAGCCATTGCGCATGGTTTAGCTTACACGAAAAAAAAAATAACATGGAAATTGGAAATGTCAACGATGCGCGTAGTGAATATATTCAACATGTTCCTCAGTGAAACAATTTATTTGTGTCCCATTTCAATACGCATATTTTGCAACACCAATTTTTAGAAACAAATATCCTTGTTATCTTCAGGGGTTAATCAGATTTGGATGAAGGACTTTTTTTTTCCAAAGGAATTCTACCGAGGCGACGCCAAGGAGGGACGTCACAATATTTATTGCAACGAGAATCAGAATAGAATTATTTTGTGGGTTCAGGGAAGAAGGCATAAAAGGCGCCACTGACAGATGCGAATCCTCACAAACAAACTCACAAACGAACAGATCCCCACATTTATGATGACGGATCTATATGCTAGACCGGAGCCCTCGTTCCCACTTCTTTTTTTTTTTTATTGTCATCCATTTTTTGATCGAGGCAGAAATATTGCGGCTGAAAATTTGAAGCTGGAGTGTTTTCTCGTGTTCTGGGGGATTCGCATCGGTCAGTGGGGTTTTTATATCTTCTAAGAGAGAATCACTGAAACTAACTAATATGATATCAGTTTAATTTTACTACGCTCAACTTATCGTACATAAAACCTTCGGGTGCTACTGCGCTGACATAGGCATATTTTAAAAGCCAGCCGCTTGCCAGACGCTTGGAAGCGAGGAACGCTTTCCCGTTGAAATAACAAACCGACAAGAGTTCCTGCTTCCAGGGAACAAACCTTCACGTCCCTGCTGCTTCCAAGCGGCTCGCAAATGGCTGAATTTTAAAACGCCCATCTTGCACCTACTACGAAAACCACAAACTAGTGTGACAATTTTAACAAAATTGACACTAATGGTAACATCTCACGTTTTCATAACGAGCCACAGAAAGCGAATTTCTTCACGCTACTGAGCCTCTGTTCATGTTCATTTAATGTTTTAAGCTTCCCAGCGAGTTGAATGTTAGAATGCAAAGAATCCAAAGTTCCCTAAATGTATTAATGCTCGGTTATCATCGATGTGAAACTAAAGTTGGCTAACAATGTGACGATGTTCTGTATAGCATTTAGGGCATGTAAGTAATGTGCCCGTTGTAGACATATTACTGACTAGCTAAAATATTGCCATTCGTCGTACTAGCAGTCATGGCAGTAACGTGCACAAACCCTCGAAAGGGCAGAGGCAACTTTTAGTGAATGGCCACAAAGTTTTTTGATGAGGACTTTTTCGTTTCTTTCGTCTTCTTACCCTTTTGTGCTTCTTCCTTAGCCTTTCTGGTCCCTTTTTTAGCCCTTTTTAGATCACCGCTCCAGCAAATATCGATATAAAAACACCATTATTATTATTATTATTTTACAAAAAGGGTATTTTTCGAAAAGGGCAGGGGAACATTTGTTTATGTATTTTCCTTCACCATTTCTTAACAGTTTGGGCAATATAGCAACGACGAAACTGTTTAAGGCAATTAAGACAGCTTAATCTGTCTTTCACAGTCAGACGTATCTTTAGAAGGCTCTCCAATCATATATCACTACGTTTTAGTGTTTACTGGTATAGCGTTGAAGTGTCTAATCTTTCTGCATCGCTACCAAGGTAATCTGCTTCGGGGCGTGCATTATTATAAGCTAGTATATCTTCAGTGAGAATCCTGATGAAACTAGTATAACTTAAAAACTGTCTGTTCTACCATCCTATATTGGTTAAATTTTGTATTGATGGCTAGTCGCTTTCCTCATTGGAGCATCGACTGAAAAAGCGGATATCCCTTAGACTGAAGAGAATAAGTCATCCACCAATGCAAAATTCTTCCATTTGGTCGCATATGCACCTTGTGTAGCCTCCATGAAGGGGCGCCGGAATTGTATCAACACGGAGTTACGTTAACTCCGAATTTTTTTTTGAAATTCTGACCCCTGTGTTGGACCCAGAATTACAGTAACTCCGGATTCGTGATTTGTTTTAAAACTGTCTGAAATAACCCGGAATTGTGGTAACACGGATTTACCGGAACTCCTGATTTTGTTGATGATTAGATAACATCTCTACCTCGCTCGCTGCGGCTATACAACATCAGAAACCGTGTTACTACAATTCCGTGTTGCTACAAATCCGTGTCTACAATTCCGGATTGTTTCAGACACTTTTAAAGCAAATAACGAATCCGGAGTTACTGTGTAATTCCGGGTCCAACACAGGGGTTTTCAGTGTTTATGAAAATTCCGGAGTTAACGTAACTCCGTGTCGGTACAATTCCGCACCCCCTCCAAAAATGCCGTGCTGGTTCTAATACATCAAATGCTATGGTTAACTCTTTTCCGTTTTTCTCGATGACACCTGGTGTCTGCTCCACTTTTCAGTTGTTAGAGACTTCGTGCGAGCAACACTATAGTAGTGGGCATTTACAATATGACGACATACTCACCCCACCCGAAAAAACTCGCTTCCTGCGCGCGGGTTTTTATTGATCTGGAGGAGGGGGGGGGGGGAGTCCTTTTTGCTATTTTTTTCCGTCTTCATCAATCTGGAAAAGGGTGGGGAAAGTGCCTCTTGCTACCTTTTTTTCATTTTCATCAATCTGGAGGAGGGGGCAACGTGCTTTTTGCTACCTCCTATGACTTGAATAAATAGACCCTAAAAAAATAGCTTCCCGCTTCCCGCGCGCGGATTTTCGTTGATCTGGAGGAAGGCGAGTCTGCTTCCCGTGCACGCGGGTTTATGTCGATCTGGAGGAAGGGGAGGGGGCACTTCCCGCGCGGGTTTTTGTCGATCTGGAGGAGGAGGGGGAAATGCCCGATTCCCATGCGTGGGTTTTCATCGATCTGGAGGAGAGGGGGAAATGCCCGCTTCCCACGCGCTGGAATTCATTCATCTGGATGGGAGTGTCCACTATCCGCGTGCGGGTTAATGTCGATCTGGAGGAGGTGGAGGGGGGACCGCTACCCGTGCGCGGGTTTTCGTCCATCTGGAGGAAGGGGGGGGGGCGCTTCGCGCGCGTGGGTGTTCATCAATCTGGAGGAGGGGAGCCGCTTCTCTCGCGCGGATTTTCGTCGATTTGGAGGAGGGAGGAGCCCGCTTCTTGCATGCGGGGTTATGTCAATCCGGAGGAGGGGGAGGGCCACTTCTTGCATGCGGGTTTATGTCAATCCGGAGGAGGGGATCCTGCTTCCCAAGCGCAGGTTTATGTCGTTCTCGTGGAAGGGGGGGGGGGGCCCTCGTGCGCGAATTTTTGTCGAACTGGAGGAGGGTGGGAAAGTACTTTTTGTTACGTTTTTTCATCCTGGAAGTGCGGCCATAGCCAATATGGGTCACTGGATCGATGTCAAAGTGGGTCAAGGTCACCCATGGTGGACGGCCTTTTGTTATCAAAATGTGTCCTTTTACTACCTAAATATGTCCTTTTGCTACATGTGTCCTTTTGCCAACTAAATGCGTCCATCTCCAAACGGGAAGGTCACGTGACCGGGAGTGACGTCATCCAAGGGACATTGTAAGAACTGAAAAAAGTATTCAGACCGTGAAAATAACGAATTGGCACCAGTATGGGGGTACCAAAATGGTTGGGCTCTCCCAAAGGTGGGGGGGGGGGGGGTACTAGCCAATGCTTCGTGAGAATTCACATTGTGAGAACTTTAAAATGGTTCAAAGCATAAAAAAATGACGAATTAGCAGCATTTTGGGGGTTCCCAAAACAGGAAGGATCGTGCGAGTGCTCTGTTGTGAGCTTTCACATTGTGATAATTTTAAAAAGCTTTCACATTATGAAACTGACGAATTTGCAGTAATTTGGGGTTCCCAAAACAGGAGGGGTCGTATACGACTGCTCTTTGAGCTTTCACATTGTAATAACTTTAAAAGGCTCTCGAGCACTTCAAATTGTGAAAATGACGAATTAGCAACATTTTGGGGGTTCCCGAAATTAGAGGGGTCGTGCAAATTCCTTTTGACCTTTTACATTGTGATAACTCTATAATGCTTCAAAGTGTAAAAATGACGAATTGGCAACGTTTTGGGGTTCCAAAATTGGAGTGGGTCGTGCGAATGCTCTCTGAGCTTTCACATGGTGATAACTATAAAACGCTTTAAAGCGTGAAAATGACGAAACAGCAACATTTTTGGGGCTCCCAAAACTGGAGGGGTCGCGCAAATGCTCTTTGAGCTTTCACATTGTGATAACTTTAAGAAGCATTTGCCGAGTTCTCTCAATGTAAAAACTCGTAAGACTACACAAAAAAATTACGTTACTTACGTTAACTGAATCCCTTCCTTGATCTCCCCATTGAAATCCGAAGTGCATCTGGACTGAAGCTCGAATGACGAGTCCTCCTTTTTATAGGAAAGAAAATTACTCATAATGCATCCCAAGGGGAATTACCTCCTGCCTTCGCCTGATTGAACAGGAGCTGGGGATCCCCCCCCCCCTGGGATGCATTGTGGCATTGTGGGTAATTTTTTCCCTATAAAAAGAAGGGCTCATCATTTGAACCTCACTCCAGATGCTGATTGGATTTCAAAGAGGAGTTCAAGGAGGGGATTCAGCAAGGTAAATACCATAATTTTTTTCTGTAGTCTTAAATTTTGTTTCTGCAGACTATGAGCTTTCACAGTGTGAAAATGACGAATTAGTAACATTTTGGGGGTCTCAAAACTGGAGGGGTCGTGCAAATGCTCTGTGCGCTTTCGCATGAAAATGACGCATAAGCAACCCTTTGGAGGTTCCCAAAACTCCTGGAACAAATGCCCTGGATGCTTTCACATTGTGATAACATCTTAACATCTTTAAAGCGTGAAAATGACGAATTAGTAACATTTTGGGGGTCTCAAAACTGGAGGGGTCGTGCAAATGCTCTGTGCGCTTTCGCATGAAAATGACGCATAAGCAACCCTTTGGAGGTTCCCAAAACTCCTGGAACAAATGTTCTGGGTGCTTTCACATTGTGATAACATCTTAACATCTTTAAAGCGTGAAAATGACGAATTAGTAACATTTTGGGGGTCCCAAAACTGGAGGGGTCGTGCAAATATGTAGACCTGCGTAAGTTCCTTAAGGTTCCCTAGGGCTTAGGGCGTGGAACTGGATGACATTCTGAACTACTGGACTTTTTTTTACCCGTTCTTAAATTAGGGACTGGTGTTAGCGGACCTCACCGTCCCTTCCAGTTCCTGTGCTGGGTTATTGGTCCCTACACAAACGTTACTACTATAAATGCTCTGAGAGCTTTTGCATTGTAATAATTCTAAAAAATCTTTAAAGCATGAAAATGACGATTTAGTTACAGTTTGGGATTCTCAAAACTGGTGGGGTCGTACAAATGCTCGGTGAGTTTTTTCATTGTGATAACTCTAAAAAGCTTTCACATTATGAAAATGATGAATTAGTAACATTTTGCGGGTTCCCAAAACTGGAGGGGTCGTGCAAATGCTCTGTTTGCTTTCGCTTTGTGATAACGCTAAAAAAAAGCTTTAAAGCATGAAAATGACGAATTAGTAACATTTTGAGGGTCCCAAAACTGGAGGGGTCGCGCAAATGCTCTGTGAGCTTTTGCATTGTAATGACTCTAAAAAGCTTTAACGCGTGAAAATGAAGAATAAGCAACATTTTGGGTGTTCCCAAAACTGGAGGGGTCGCGCAAATGCTCTGTGAGCTTTTGCATTGTCATAATTCTAAAAAGCTTTAACGCGTGAAAATGAAGAATAAGCAACATTTTGGGGGTTCCCAAAACTGGAGGGGTCGTGCAAATGCTCTGTGAGTTTTCGCATTGTGATAGCTCTATAAATCTTTCACATTATGAAAATGATCAATTAGTAACATTTTGGGATTTCCCAAAACTGCAGGGATCGTGCAAATGCTCTGTGAACTTTCGCATTGTGGTAACTCTAAAAAAGGTTTAAAGCGCGAAAATGACGTTTTAGTAACATTCTGTGGGTTCCCAAAACTGGAAATGTCATGCAAATGCTCTGTGCGTTTTCAAATTGTAATAATGACGATTTGTTAGCTGCACTCCTGAAAGTAACGAATTGGCATAAGTTAAAGGGTCTCGTGGGTGAAAATACTTTTACGAGCTTTCACATTGTGTAAATGCTATGTATGCTATATTAATAAACAAAAAACGGAACGTTAAATGTTAAGAGTAAGGGTTGACAGAATAAAAGCACTAAAAGTAGTTAATGTTTTAAAAAGCCAGCAAGTGCACATGTATACATTAAAATGCGACGTTTCGGGATTTATCATCCCGTTGTCAAGCAAAAATATTTTATAGCATAAGCTACAAGTCAACAAGATACACTTAAATGGTTTCCCATTTTAAAGAAAGGCAAGCCAGAGCAGTAAAATTAAAAAGTAAAAATATAAAAAGTAAATCCCAGTCAGCGCAAAAGCTGAACTGGGACAACCTCTCCCTA
>JAHWFP010257479.1:1806-13854 GCA_023313725.1 Lithobius niger | reverse complement strand
TTAACTTTGGTATTGGTATTAGTGGTTCCCAAACCCTTCCAATCACCGTACCACCATTGCTGGTTAAATCATTATTATTATTAATAATAATAATAATAATAATAATAATAACCAATTAAATATCACCACCCTATACAATTCCCTGCATCTGTCCTATTTACACCAGTGGTCTACAAAGCTCAGGTAAAAAATGGATAGATAATGGCCTTGAACGGACATATCAAGGTCACTTGAACTGTCACGTGCAAACGATACCCTACAACACTATAAGCTCATCCATGTCAGGGGGAATATGCCGAGCTGTTAGCATATTGCTTTATCATTGGCTGTTGATTTTGCTGCCTCCACTGACGTCACATTGCAACTCAAGGAGACTCCAAACAGCTTACGCACATGCGCACAAGTCTTACCAGTGTGCACGTTTGCAGTTACGTCACTTAATGAAGTGTTGAATGAGTTACATTCCAATATAGCGTTACGTCGACCGAGATCCATGTTACATTTTTTTGGAAGTGTTACAGGAAAACTATGGGCTTGGCCATTACTTCTGTTGCACCGAAGCCTCTGGAATAAAGGCTGCATCAATCAGCCTTACCTTCCACAATGATCCGTAAATAAAACTACACCATTGATGCAGCAGACTTGATAGGTGTTGACAGAAAGTGGCTCGTCAGTTTGCAAATTCGCTGTTTGATGTCAAGACGGCGTCATTTGACAAAAATCCCGTAACGTTTAATTTTACTTTCAGTTACTGACATTTCTGATATGGCCTTAACTTTAGGGGGCTTTGGTTATGCCCGGCTATATTTGCTACATAATGCCGAACTACTTAGTAAACTTTTGATTTTTGTTTAGTTTGCAATGCTTGTTTATTTTGTAAGTTTTACCACCAAATGATTCTTCTACTGTATGCTTCGGACGCTTAAGCAGTCTTATTATATTTATTTTTTTATAATTATTATTGTAATTTGTTAGTGGTGTTTAGTGGTAACTACACAGGGAGAGCACAAAATAATGACCACATTACAAAATGCAATTAAAAACAAACTAGATACGATATCGGGCTGCAGTTTGTTTTGTTAAAAAGATACACTCAAATAGTGTTACGGCGCACCGTTGTTAAAGCAGTCTGACCAGTAGGCACTGCGTGTGACGTCATATCCGCAAAATGGCGTCTGTACGGCAAAAAGCTGTGTGCGCCGTATGGTTCTGTGAGTTTCAATCCAGTATTAAAGTGCAGCAGAATTTTTTTTTCCTATGGGGTGGGGATACGTGAAGGACCTTGTTTTCAAAAGCGAAGTGAATGACATTGATGAATTGCATGACAGAATTACCAATGCCATTGCCACCGTCGCTTCCGCCATGTTGCAAAAGCACATGGCGTGAGATTGAGTTCCGTTTGGACATATTTTTGTTCCGATATTTTTGGACCTTGGCCTCCGACCTTTTTAGTCCGTTCACTGCTGGCGACGTTCACCTCCACTGTGTCTATGCGGTGTCAGTGTAGTTGTCTCTCGAGGAGTTGAGGTGCAGGACACCCGGATGTCCGGTTGTCCGGTGTCGCTTCTACGGGAGTCGCTTTTACGGCCACCACTATGACTCTTCTCTTCAATCATTTTATTTTATTACTTGCACCTTGGATTAAATACTCTATCGAAAAGAGCACTTCGTCCAAGCTTGGACCACAATACAACCCTCCAGGCCTGAATTTATTTATTTTGTATTTATCTTTCTTTTTAGTAGTCTGCGAACTGTTCGAGTTGCCGTTCGTTACCTCGTTTGCCTTTTAGGCCTATTTAATTTTCCGTTCATTCCGTTTTTCGCTGTTCCTTTTTCACCTTTTTTTTTTACCCGTCTGCGAGTTCGTTTCAATTTCTTTTCTTGTCTCTTCAGATTAAGCGTCTCGGTTAGCGAAAACCTGCTGTAAATGCATTAGTTTGGCGCTCCAACCCCTAGCTGCAATAAGTTACAACTGAAAACGAGGGTGAAAAAAGAGGTAAAAAAGAAGCTGTTGAAAAGAAAATGGCGCCCAAAAAAAAGAAGAAATCGGAAACGCAACCAAGCTTCCCACCTCCCCCATCATCACCATACTCCCACAACAACACCTATACACTTCCCTATTCCGCTGTTCCCTAGGCAACTTCCACCTCTCCTCCTCAAATCCTACCTTCCCCTAGCTTTATGATGTCAGTGACGACAGCCTTGATTTATCGTCCAATCAGAAGGCTGGCCAATCAGCGGTGCGGAGCTTCATTTACAGCTGCTGCTGCTACCTGGCGGCGACACGACACAACACGTCCCACTGCCCCCAAGTCATTTCCAACCACGCTCTGGCTACGAGGTTAATATACCGTCCAGCCAATGGGGGGAAAGATGCGAAACTAGAGGCCATGTCGCACAGTAAATTAAACCCTTTCTTGCTGACGTTTACACACAATTCGGTGACGTTTACGCACAAACATGGATACCAGAGCTGCGAAGAATTGTGGGAAATGGAGTTTGGAAATAGATGGTGGTGGACTCGCACACGAGAGTACGGGAAATCTGAGTTGAAAAATGGACGAAGTTTAAGAAAAGACCAAGGAACTGGAAAAGAAGTCGATTTAAACGTCGTGCTCTAATCGATTTATATTTTTAAAATTGAATTTATTCCTGCCCATAATAGGATGGCAATAAATGTTGCCTTTTGGACTTAAATGTCAGACTGTCTGAGCTGGGAATGAACCCACGACCATTGAGACCAAAGACGCTGGGCCATACTGACACGGCCAAATGGAAACGGCCGTAGGCTGCATTTAACACGCACCTAAATGGACGGTGGTCGATCCAATGGCTAATCTGTCCAGCATTTGACACCGAGTTCATTATCGCCTAGCTGAACTTACTTTTATGAGTCCTTATGCTGCAAATAGTAGCAGCAGCAGCGTATATTTACACGTATTCGATGAAATTTCGGCGTAATATGTCGAGCGTCGGGTCGTCCGCCATGATGGCTGAAGCCTAAGGAACTCGGAACCAACAGATATTCAGTTCGGGGAACCGAATTTACGTTGTTTGGTAAGCGATGCATTCTGGGATAGAAAGAAGACGTGTTTGTTTCGCAAAATCAACTGAACATTTCGTCCCGCGCTATTATAAACGGGAATAACGCGGTGTCAATATAGCTACTTTAAGCACACGAATGTAAAGCTTAAACCACGACATGTTTCTTGCCCTATAAACGCGTCGACCACCGTTTAGGTTGCTAGTCCAGTATCGCTTTCACACGTAATAATTCAAAGCCCCTTTTCCTTAATTCTAGGTTCCCTCCTCAGCACTCCAAACCCTTCTTGTTCATTCGCAATGGCTGCCCCCTTCTCTCACCAGTGTTGTTTTGGTTCAGGGATCTGGAAGCGTATGCCATGGTATGGTTCGGCACTTGTCGGATTTCACACATAATAAATAAAGCATGCTGTGCCGCACCGAGCCAAGCTGGCACAGGAAATGGAGGCCAAGTTTGGTACGGTATGGTAAATTTATTGTGTGCGAACTCAAATAGCACACTTTGGCACAGCACGGCATGCTTATATGTGTGAAAGCAATATAGTTAGTATAGTAGTATAGTTAATATAGTAGTATAGTGTAGTAGTATATTATATAGTAGTATAGTAGTATGTAGTATATATGGTTATCGTAGCGTGAGTTTACGGTGGTTAGTCAATTGAATAAGCCCTTGTACGTCACGTGACCCAACATGGAAGCGAACAAACGAAAGAAACTACTGTGGTTAGGCGCAGTTAAGTTGATGCTGGAATATGACACGTCACTATTAATGTCCGAGTATATTTCCAACATCTATAAGCACGCTTCTAGCTTAGAATATTACAAAATTGTCCATCTCTCTTCCTCGTGCTACAGTTTCAAAGCTCCGAAACTAAGAATATTGCATAAATGAGGTCTTAGGTTTTGTGTCTGATTTCACACGTAATTAAGCGAGCGTAACCATACCACACCAAACCGGTCACCGCTTTTCTGCGCCTCCTTGGCCACTTACCAGTGAAGATGCATGGCCTGCATGCTCAATCGCTGCATCACTGGTCTAGTCAAGGCTATATACGATTTTTCTTGAGTCTGACCCAAACATGCCGATGAAACAATCTTATCTAGCGAGAACCTTGCATGTATCCGAAATAACGCGAACAAAATGGTGGACGTTTCATCGCATTTCTAACTTTGTTGAGGAAGAGGAAGGGAGCGTTACTTGTCGTTTCAGGAACCCCTAATGTCACGAAACTTACGAAGGTGAGTTCTAGATTACGAGGTAATTCACTAAAATAAGTTATTATATACTGTAAACAGAATCATATAAAAGGTAGCGGCTTCTGCAGTGGTACGAAGCCACAACAACAATGGACACGGTTTGCAGCAACAGACGTCACCGGACTGCACAATAAATGCACAGTACACCACAGGTGGCAAAGTAATCGAGGATACAAAGACTAACGGGAAAAAAACGTTTCAACTAGAGGCTAGAGTACTATTTGCCGCATGAAGAGAGCAATTTCACCTGAGGTCTTTTTTTAATTATCGAGCAAAGACAATTTTTGCGAACGACTGCTATAAATCCTTGTATCATGAACCAAAACAGGAATACCGAGCTTTTTTGTAATTTAACGTTTTAAAGAGTTTTATGTTACAAACGGAGTAATTTATACAGGGTGGTCGACAAAAAAACTGACGACCCAACATTTTTGAAGTCCAACTTTTCTAGTTAGCACCCCTCAAAACCAGGAGAGGACAGAATTCAAATCTTTCTGTCTTATCCTGGTTCTGAGAGGTGCTAGCTAGAAAAGTTGGACTTAAAAAATTTTGGGTCGTCAGTTTTTTGTGGACCACCCTGTATGTTGAATCCTCCCATCCCCAACCCCTAAAAATTTTTTTCTGCATTGGTGGCCCAAACGCTCACCTTGTGCACCTACACACAAGACGAAAACCCAAATGGGCTTGAGAAGTGTTAAATAAATATGGCTTCAAACCCATTAACGTTGCCTTTTAGACTTAAATGACTGAGCGGGGAATTGAACCCACGACCTTTGAAACCAAAGCCATACCGCTAAGCCCTATTGACATGGCTGACCTTAACAGGTTTGTGTCCGTATTTATTTAACACTTCTAAAAAGGCCGTGTCACTATGGCTTAAGCGGTAGGACTTCGGCATTTGGTTTCAAAGGTCGTAGGTTCAATTCCCCGATCAGTCAATTTGACCAAGAATGTATAGGGTTGGGGAGGAAAATTTGTAACTCTAAAAATATCATATTGAAACTTGTTACATTCATTCCTATTAGTTCCATCCGAGTTTTCAGATGGCGCTACGCGTTCCTTCTGGTAATTTTTGCTAATTTTTTTAGCCCAAATTTAAAGTAAATTACAAATAACCTAAACTAAATAGTAATTATATGCAAGCTAGTTTCGTTTAGTTTAATTTTAGGCTGAAGACTGAGTAGAAATTACCACATAAAACTCATGGCGCCCTCTATAAACCTAGACGGAATTAATAGGAATGAATCTAAGACGTTTCTAAGGGGATCTCAGTAACAAATTCTCCTCCCCACAGCCCTATAAAGTCTTGTTTTAGTATTTAACTCCAAAAGGCAATGTGAATAGCGTTCCATCCGTATTTATTGTACACCTATGCTAAAAAGACAGTCTTCTTTAAACGTATGAAAGTTGGAGTGTCAAGAATACCGTTTTCTTTTTTATTGGACACCGTAAAACCCTCAGATTTTAGCTGCTCCTGTATTTATTTATCTTTTTCTTGTTTACAACGGTTTTTTTTTTTCATCTCCAAGCAAAGAGAAATACTTTCATGTCAACTAAACTGGTAGCAAGAGTGCATGAAACATTATGACACTGGCCAGTTACGAATTAGTTTCTGGCAACAAAATTTATTTTTAATTTATTATCACGTGCATAATTTTTTTTTTTTTGTTTTTGGCAGGGTAGAAACGGGCTGTAGGAGAAGGGGGTGATTTGTTTAACATGTTCCCCGCTTCGTTCATTTTTAAAAGCGCTCTTAGTGACTTAAAACTATGGCGGAAAGCAGTGAGGCGAAGCGCCGTGACAGCAGTAACTCACTGGCGACGCACAGTGGCATTTTATGGAAACCATGTAACGGCGCTGCGAAACAAGGTGCTGTCTGCCCGCGCTAATGTTCTTAAGTGACTAGATTCGGAGGCGTTTGCAGAGTTTATGGCTAATTATCATATAAATTAGAAGCAGGTAAAAGCGACGCAGAATGACTAGCGAGCTGCCGTGACTCACGTGCTGGCTTAGATCACGCGCTGGAAACCGGCAGGGAGCCAAAGATTATACATACATGCAGTAGAACCGGAAAGAAGGAAGAGTAGAGAGGGAGATCAGTCGGAGCGCTGTTGCTGGTTGGTTTCGAAATGAGTGAATAACAATGGTTTCGGTTTACAGACATGAAAAATAGGGAAAAAATTACATTTTAAATTGGTGCGCGAATATTTGTTTCTGGATATCGTTTAAAATCTCGAAAAATCCAGGAGTAAAAAAACTGAATACTTTGATTGACAAAGTGGTGAAAAATGCCTGAATTCTTAGTGCATGAGTTTTATTGTTTAGACGTACCAATCAATGAAGAGGACTCGCAATATATTATTCTCATCAGATGAAATTTATAGAAAATTCGGCAATACAGGCACTAAAATCCGGATTCGAAGTTGCTTATTTTGTCAAATTTCCATTAAAAGATAGACAATTGTTTATTGTTGGTTGTTATTGTCTACAGTTTAACGTAACTTTTGAAAAAGGGTATCTATTTGTGTACCAGAATATTAAAGACGGTTTCCACCTGTATTGCTAGATTTCTACTCATTTCGCCTGACACCGTCTGACAATGATTATAATTATTATAAAATTACTGCACTGGCGTCCTACGTTTTCTGACTAACACTCAAACAAGACACCATTAATCTTGTGCTAAAAAGGAGAAACAAATCGTAAATAGCAAGGAATACAGTTGAAGAAAACTTGAGCATCACCACTCAACTCGCAAGAAACATTATTTAATAAAACGTCTAAATTTTCAACTGTCTTGGAAGCCATTTACATAGGAAACACGAGCATACATAGAAAAAACGTATAAGGAACAAACACACATAAGAAAACTATAAAGAATTTACATAGGAAAAGCATATTTAAATATACTATATAAGGAATTTACATAGGAAAAACGAGCTTACATAAAAATATTATAAGAAATTTACATAGGAAAAACGAGCATACATAAGAATGTAGTGACTCATCCTGCCTCAGCTCCTACCAACGTCAATATTGGACGACCTGATGCTGGGACTGATGACCCAGCATCTTGATTCCCTTGAGCTGAGCTTGGATGACGATATTATTATTCCTCCCCAATTTCCCCAGTCCTCCTCACTTAAGTCATCATGTCCTATTTATTCATTTTTATTCATCCATCACATTAATAATTATTAAGAGCTTATTTGGTAAAGTCGTGGCAGGCTGAGCTATGTACAAAATCTTGCATTGACCGTCAAATATAGAACCCAACCAAATATTAATTATTAAGTTTCCTACATTAAACCATCCCCCCACCTTAGTTATATCATGTTAAGGTCGCCTACTCCCCCAAACCTCTACAAGAAAACTATAAGGAATTTTTCGTATAGTAGAAGTGGCATGCCGGACGTATTAGAGGGGTCCTGAGGGCGGATTTAAAAGTGCGATCACAGGTACGACGAACACTTGACAAAGTAAAAATACTGTCGGATAGAGGAAACACAGTCGTGATGTTTAGCACATTTTAAAGTCTCGGGCAAGCCGCCGTTGTCAAAGAACGAGATTGGTTAAGGTGGGAAGATGGACTCATTCAGGTTACGTAGGCGAATTTTTTAAGGAACCCATCATAACCACGGGCACCATTTTGTGATTTTTCGTTGTTTTTTTTCGTGAATATCGATTATTATTATTATTTTTTTTTTTGTAATGAAGCCTCCAGGCTTGAACGAAAAATGTCAAATGCGGGCGATAAAAACTTTATGAAGTATATAGCAGTGAGATGGACTTGAAGATAAAGTTAGCAGATGGGCTGCTTTTTTAGCAGCAGCAGTATCAGCACAATGCTATTGAAAAATTTAAGTTTGTTATGAACAATGATGCCACGTCTCTAATGGAATCTTTAGAGGGGATGAAATGTTTGTTCAAAAGATAAGGAAGGTGCATATTTTTCGATCCAAAATGAAGCCCAACACTGTTTGAAATACTAAAACCCATTGGCCAATGCAGTTAAGAGATCGGATTGCAAATGGTCAGAGGTTGAACGAAAGACGTGATATATTTTAAGGTCGTCAGCAAAAAATAAACCGTGACTGAGGTGCAGAGAAAGAGGTAGAGCGTTGACGAAGATATTAAAGAGTAAGGGGCCTAGAACTAAGCCTTGTGGGACCCTCGAAGAATGATTGACCAGTAAGAGAGGGAACTGCGGACGGAAACATTAGAATCTGCGATTCATCAGCTAGCTAATAAACCGTTGAAAAAGGTAGGGTGGTAAGTTCCATTTAAGCTCTCGGCTTGAAATTAATACCATTCGAAAGCTTTCGAAAATACGGTTAAAATGGTGTATTGGAGTGTCAAAATCTCGTCGATTTTAGGCGAAAATGTGAGG
This sequence comes from Lithobius niger, assembly GCA_023313725.1. Lineage (NCBI taxonomy): Eukaryota > Metazoa > Arthropoda > Chilopoda > Lithobiomorpha > Lithobiidae > Lithobius > Lithobius niger. Next base: position 5,165 of record JAHWFP010257479.1, on the reverse strand, counting down.
GAAAAAAACAGTAACTTACAATAACGATAGAAAATAAACGATTGACCCGCACGAATATTTTTAGATCCGCACGCACCTGAGAACCAAAGTTTATTTATTTTTTCGTGGTCTCATTATTCATTGTTTTAATTAAATTTAGGATTAGCTTCTTGGGGATTACTCACTAAGACTTTTAGAGCTAATCACCCAGAAGTTAAGCCTAAATAAATTAAATATCGTAAAACAATAAGCTATAATATTTTAATGATAACGAAACTGCCTATTTTTATGATGTAACTGACATTTACCTTCGCCCTTCAAAACGGGAGTGATCGATTCCCGAAACATCGTTTTTTTTTTTTTTTTAGTGTCTTGCGGGTCGCGTCATCTGGCGGCATTTTGATGGAAAATTACCAATCAGGTGCTTACCACATCATTTGTGCAGTTTCGTGAGGCATGCTGGGAGATGGATCGTGCACGTCTGCATTGGCTGGATGTTGCTAGCGAGTGATGAGGAGGTAGGGTCGTGGAATGTCGTCTTAGCAATAGGCAAAAGTTCTAAAACTTATCTTCGGCACGTCTTCAAATCCAAACCGGAAGCCAGCATCGAGTTAAACCAACGATTTAATATAGCCAACGCAAAACAGCGATAATAGTATTTTCTTCTTTCGTGGACCGGATGTGCTCAGCTGCTTCTGCTCATCCCGACCCCCTCCCCTCCCCACTCAACTTCCTCTGAGCGATCTCGAGCTTTCAATTCTTATTTGATAGTGGCCTTTCTTACGCCGCCGCTCAGGGCAACGCTTTGGCATCGCGTATCTAGGCAACATCACGATCCAAGTCTAGATGAAACGTATATAGCTCAGAGAAAGACTCGACTGAGGGTCATTTGCCGAGTATTGATTAGAATCGGAGGACGGAGGGGAGGAAGTGGGCACGAGGTTGGAGGGGGTGGGGGGGGGGAATGGGTTGAAGATTATTGTAAGACGCAAGAAAGAGTATGCTACAACCTTTGGGGTGGTATATTTTCTTTATGCATCAAAATAATAACACGATTCCTTCTTAGGCTTTAGTTATTTGTGTTCAAAATAATCCAAGCGTAACTGCAAATACGGGTTTAACCCAGCGTTTAAAGGGATATACCTCCCAGCGCCATTTTTTTCGATCCTCCACATCAAGTACGGCCCCAAAGGTCTATTTCCTTACCGTTAGTCATTCCCTTGCTCAAAATCCTTTTTTTTTTTTAAATGTGGCGTCTAGAAGATTTTCTGTTGAATATAATGGAACTTTATTTACTAACGACCCGTCACTAAATGATGCATTGCGCGCATACAATAATCATGACGTTTCATCTCTGTGTGTACATCTACTAATTTTTTAATCATTACCATGAGGTCTAAACTCTAATGCGGGTAAAAATTGAAATTAATTATTCCAACAGATCGCCGAAGCAAAATTATAAGACACTAGTAGTTCTTATCACCCGGGGGTCTAGTATAGTGATACAGCCTAACAGAGCCCCATGCTTTTTGGGTATCACATTTAAATCCGTGGGGAGGTAGGCGCGTGCATCTAGGGTCTATTGGTCGGTCCATGTGCACCAAGGATCAACATTTTCCCTCCCTTGAACGTTAGACACCCGCCTCATATCCCTGCCGCATCTACGCGTCGCCCGCCCGGGATAGCTGTTTCCTCCAGGTGACTAGTACACTCCAGCACAGAGTTGGGTCTATTGGTCGGTCCACGTGCACCTAGGATCAACATTTTTTCCCCATTGAACGCTGAATACCCGCCCCGTACCCCTGCCGCATCTGCGCGTCGCCCGCCCGGGATAACTGTTTCCTCCAGGTGACTAGTACACTTCAGCCCAGAGTTGGATCTATCGGTCGGTCCACGCGCACCTAGGACCAACATTTTCCCCATTGAACGCTAGATACCCGCCCCATATCTCTGCCGCATCCGTGCGCCGCCGCCGCCCGCGATAATTGTTTTCCCCCAGTTGCCTTCAGCCCAGAGTAGAAACTACGTAATAACTAGGGAACGCGTTCTTTGGGCTGTTGAATCCCCACCCTAAAAAAAAAGTAGAAAAGGCTCAGCTGGAAGCGCCCCCAGCATCAACTAGATTTTGCCGTAGGGCACGACGTATTGCCCTTTCCCGTTTGAAGCATTTAAACAGGGCAAGTCGCGCGAGACGGTGATCCGTTGCATATCGGCGACTAACTACAATAGAGAAAAAGAAAGAAAAACTAAAATCACCTCGTCGCGTTCACGGGCGGCCGGCCCAGGAGGCGGTGGGTCGGCACTTTCAGGGGAGTAAGTGGGGCACGGGATAGCAGGCCCACAGACCGATCTCCTGCACGAGAAGGATGTCGGAGGTATTTGTCTAATGAAAAACCAATTTAAAATTCAATAAAAAAAAAAAAATCAATAAAAAAAAAGCGCGTTAAAGTATACAAAAGTATACAAAACACGCAACTCACGAGACGCGCTGAAGGATAAAAAAAATATCCAAGAGTTGATAGTTAGTGAGGTGTGTTCCGAACAGTTATTACAACAGAATGAAGTAAGGATCTCGTCAAAAATCGGGTAAGTCTAAAATTGCTCGGGGCTATAATACGAACAATCCCGCCCCCCAACACGGTGGTCTCCCCCTACGGCCTTCAGACCTCTGAATGGCCTAGACGAAATGACAAGAACGAATGACTATTGTAAAAAGACCCAATCAGTCACGCGTTTCTGTCCATTAACGTAACGGTATATAGGCCAGAGGTCGTGAGGTTAATACTGTTATGGGCGTAGGAATGTAGTTATAACATTTATCGGCTATTAACGGTTGTCAAGAGAGCGTGGGACCCCTCAACTAAAAGAAAATAATCGTTCCCCCCTATCAATTCGTCAAAACAAAAAGTGACGGGCTATATGTAAGCTGTCAGTACTGTCAAAAAATGACGCGTAGTTAACGTCTCGCGACGTAGATCTCTAGACAACCGACTTATTATACGTTAAACCTTTCGTATAAGCCCTTTAACCCGAAAAGACAAAAAAACGGGCTAACCACCAAAAAAAAAACACTGCCTCGAGCGAAATGGGCGGCCCACATCGTGACGTAGTACACGCCTCGCAATTGGTTGAAAGTCATCACATGATTCGAGCCGTGCAATGAGCGACGGTACTATGAGACTAACCAATCGAAAAAATGAGCGAAATAGAGTACCGTAACACCCTTACGGAAAATAACCGGTGCTGATTTGTCGAGCAGCTATCCCACTTGAAACAATGCAATTTGGCCAAGTATAAAACCATCACCCCAGCCAAGAATTCACTAACCCGCCGATCTCTCCATTGGAACCAACAACTCAGCAATTGTAGAGGTAAGCATT
>JAHWFP010257477.1:4695-17240 GCA_023313725.1 Lithobius niger | reverse complement strand
GCCCCGACTGGGACTCGAACCCGGGACATCCCGTTTTACACGGGATGTCCTTGGTTCGAGTCCCAGTCGAGGCAGTAGTCTTTTCTTTCTTTCTCAGACTAATGTATTGTGTATCCTCACAAGGCCAGTCTTTAATGCAGACTGCTTGCTTCATTTACCCTTTACCTTGTGATTTCTTTCTTTATTGAGGTTTCTTGCTTTTTACAATTTCATCCACCCGCAGATTAACTAATTTTACAGTTGAGCTACATGAGGGGTATTGGCTCTGTGTATTAAAATGTTGTATGCCCTCAATCATGACAGATAAAACATATTTCGTTTTTCTTAATCATTAGGCTGTACAAAGAATGCATTCCAAAGATTATGATTAAAAAAATCTGGATACAAACAACTTGTTCTTTGTACTGTAATTTACCAAAATTTTTAAGTGAACTTTTCTGTTGGCCTCTGAACTTTCAGTGTTGAGCATTTTCTTATGACTTGACAGCACAAACGGTCACCATTTTGCATTTCAGCCTGCACCCCTTCGTTTTAAAGCCAGTGAGGTTGCTTTTTATTAGTTATGTCTGACTTTGTAAGATAAAACCCTTCTTTATTACTTAATATTATCCGTTCTGCACGTTATGTTGTTTCTATTCTACAGTACAAGGAAATGGATAGTTTTGAGGTCTTTGGAGTGTTTTCAAGTTGTCACTACCACGCACTCCAAAAAGGAGTTTGAAGCACTTTTACTCCAGAACAGTGTTAAAGAATGTGTAACTGTCAGCTTGTTCAAAATTGAACGGCACTATGATTTGTTGTGAGCTAAAGGAAGATTTTTGTGACTAAAGTAGCGATTGACCTTGTATAGCGATCTCCAGTTCCTTAGTCAACAAGAAAAGAAAGACTACACTTGGGCAGTACTGGCTTCCTGGAGAAGAAACTTGGAGAATTTTCCAGACCAGGAATCCGGACGTACACAAACCGATTGGAAGGCTACACCATCTTATGTTTTGTGGATGTTTTGGTGGCGACTATAGGAAGCCTTACTTCCAACCTAGCCTCCTACCTAGCCTCCTACCTAGCCTTAAACTGTGAGCTGTCCAACTTATGTAATTGTATATTATAACTGTCATGTAATAGTTTTCTGTCAAGCCTATTAAAACTCTTATTTAGAGTTACAAAGTTTAAAGTCTTTGAAGCGATTCTCAGCTTTAACGTTAAAATACCCACCTCTAACTGTAATGGTGTTTTCAAGTAATCACGGTGCTCGGAAACTAATTTTTGGAGGGTGCTGCAGTGACAACCTGAAAACAACCCCAAGGAGGACAAAACTTATCAATTAGTTGTTCGGTCGTGGGATTAGAACCAGTGTTCTTGGTTTGGAGGTGGGGACGCTGACCCCTAGGCTGTTGCTGACAATAATGCGGACAATAATGAATTTACTCTTTAGGGATTTTTGTTTCATTGGTGCAGTGTACGTGCTTGTTGATTCCACATTTTTAAAACCAACATTTACTGGTTTCTATTGTTATGTAAAGCTATGACTGGCAAAATAAACAATAACTAATTTTTTTCCAGTGCCTGATCTTCTGCATCATCGGCCAGACTCCAGTACGTCCAATGAAGCATCACCTGATTCAGACCAGCGTAGTTCATCACATGGTAACAGGTGAGTGATGGTTGAGCATTACGATTACTGACGGTGGTGCCTTGGACGAATAACTTTCTTCGAGATGGACGATTCACGTACGGCTACCTGTAAGCTTGGGTGTGTTCCGACCTTCTGCAGCTGCGATAAGCAAAAATACGTTAGTGGTGTGTTACCTTTGACTACCACACTCTTGTCACGCGAGTGACGAGAGTTAAATGGGAAAACCGGGAAAAACCTTCGGAAATAATTTTGATCTCCCATGACGCTAGGTCGCGCGGCCAACGCACTTGTGTATGGCGGTGAAGGTACATGACTCGTTCATCTCGGAAGAGTTCATTATTGATGGTGAGACCTTGGACTAACAACTTTCTTCTAGATGGACGATTCGCGTACGGCTACCTGTAAGCTTGGTTGTGTTCCGACCTTCTGCAGCTGCGACAAGCAAAAATCCTTTAGTGGTGTGTCACCTTTGACACTTCACTCTTGTCACGCAAGTGACGAGAGTTAAACTGGAAAACCGGGGAAAACCTTCGGAAATAGTTTTGATCTCCTACGACGCAAGGTCATGCTGCCAGTCTCTTAACAGTATCGGGCGTACGGACTGTGTATGGCGGTGAAGGTAGGTGACTCGTCCATCTCGAGAGTTGTTAGTCCAAGGCGACTGTTCTACATACTGTAGACTGCATTGAAACACTTAAGTCAAAACTGGCCCAACCCTCTTTTGGGGGTTTTTGCTTTACAACCGAATGCAATTTCCTTTTGACGTAAGCACTAACAAACAACCAGAATAACTGATTGAGTAGGTCCAGAACAGGGATGGTTCGATACTGACAAACCATAATGTATAATAATTATTGTCTTAGAATTTTTAACGACCTTAAGTGTTTTTAAAGAAAAGGACACAAAAAACCTCTGATCCAGACTTCTGACCCTATTCTGCTGCATTGTTAGTAACCAAGCCCGTTTGGCTTTTTGTCTCGTAATTAAAAAAAGTCGTCAGTGGCAACAATGAGCTGCAAACCATTTCTTAAAAAGTTATATTTGCCCAAAACAAAACTTGTCAAATGTTCTCATCAAGATTTTGTGAGTTCGTTGTATCCCACCAACTAAAATTACAAAGGTTAAATGAAATACTTGAAAGTTACGTGTAGTAGGCAATTTTACTCGACGTTATTAACTTGGCGTTTGATGCCACTACTTCAAAAGCATAAAAAACTTGGAACAAATTTTGTTTTGGGCAGATGGAAGGCGTGTTTACTACTGTGTAAAAAACTTGAAAAATTAAATGTAGTGTAAAAATTGGTAAGATGTGTGCAAAATTAGGGTTTCAACTCCAGTCACCAAATTCGCATCCAGTAGTGGTAAAATTTTAATTTTAATAAATAATTGAATTTTTTGAAGAATTAAAGAATACCTACATACAAAGTCTGCAGAAAAAAATTGGCTCGCATTAATTTAGTGAACTTGGCTAGACTAAGTGAAAGAAATGTGAAAATATATTAACATTTATCAATTTAACTATGTGAAAGAATATAAAAAAATACAACTTTATTGTGTACGTAGTTTATCTTAAACCAGCAGATATTTTATGAGCGGCTAAGTTTTCCTGGAGGGGGCGGCAGTAATCGACGGCCGCCATTGTTTTTGTAACCATCTTGGATATCAACAAGGCGCTCTGCTACCAAAAACATACAATCGATTATCTGTGCCTTTCTGGGGCGAACTTAGATAGGCCGCGGGCACTATAGAAATGTGACAAAGAATGTGAAGCTGGTAACATGGTTGAGAAAGCATACCTTCCTCTAAGGCCCCCTATATGAAGGCCCCAAATCTAAAAAGGTAATACGATAATTTATTCTTGTATATCACAGTAATAGGCCTTTTTTTTTTAACCCTCTTAGACATCATATAATTACGTAATGCTTTTTGGCCTATTTTTAAAACGCTCGTCCACTCTTTGTCACAACCGTCACAAAATTTAAAACATCCCCCTAATAATTGCATCACACTTCTATAATTACTCCCCCCATGTAATATTTCAAAGTACTTTATATTTTCGTATGTATTAAAAGCCCAGTTGAAGTTAAAGCCCACCCCCTAAAATGCTGTAAATTCAAAATCTTGAAATAGTGGAGTTAAAGCCCACCCCTCAAATTACCTAAAAGTTATATGATGTGAAAGATAGTTTTGCTTGCTATGTTTACTGGCCCCTTCTTCCTCCCTGTAGTAATAGTGGACTCTTACCTTAGCTCCTAGCACCTGCACAAGACATCTCACCTAAGCCTCCTCCCTTCTTCACAGCAATTAAAAGAATGTAAAAATTGATCTTTCAAAGATCTTTCAAAGATCGTTCAAAAGCTTTAAATTTTCTGTAATAGATGTCCAGAAAGGTTAGAAAATTGATAATGCTTGATTTAAAGCCCACCCCCCTTTTTTTTTTGCCAAATTAACTGCTTAAGCTCATGGGCGTTCAATTCACGATTTACAGTACTTACATTTATTGTATTTTTTCAAATGTCACAAGTCCATGGGTTTTAACCCACTTCAGCATGCGATGAGTTATGGTACTTTTTTTTAAGGACAGTATGGTAGTTTGGTCGGTCGTGGGATTCGAACCCGAATTCGCTTGGTTTGGAGGTGGGGGACGCTGACCACTAGGGTATTGCTGATCGCTTTGCTCGGGGTCCCCGGGACCCCCTTACAAATCTCGTGCCGCGTCCTGGACTCTGCTTTTTGACTAAGGTGGCGTGTTGCTTCAAAGCAACACTGTGTAGTAGTGTGTTAAATCCTGGAGTTTTTCATTGTGTGTAAAAGGAATTGCATCTGCACTACTTTTTTTTCTAAATTAAACGCCAACAAATTAGGTGATGTGAACATCAAATTGTGATGCAAGATTGTGACGTTACATTTTGGAAACACCCTCCCCCTCCACCTCTGTGTCACAATTGTCACAAATCGACCACCCACCCTTTAAAGCGTGACGTAATAATATACGTAATATATGATGCAATATATTTCTCAACCATATACCAGCTTCACATTCTTTGTGATATTTCAAAATTCACATTTTTTCCATTTTTTTTTCGCATGGCTAAATTGATAAATGTTCGTAAATTTTCATTTTTTTTTTTACTAAGTCTAGCCAATTGCACTAAGTTAATACGAGCTAATTTTTTCTGCAGACTTTGTATGTAGACATTCTTTAATTTTTCTTTCACTTTGCACAGCGAATTTCAAAAAATTCAATTATTTATTAAACTTGAAATTCTCTCATTACTGCTTGCAAATTTTGTGGCTGGAATTAAAACCCCAATTTTGACATAGCTTTCTTTTTTCACATACCTTACCAATTGTTACACCATTTTATTTTTCAAATATTTTAACTATACAGAACAGTTAAACACAAAGAAGAACAGTTAAATTCTGTTGCATACAACATTTTATGCAATAAAAAAGAATTTGAAATTTACCAAATACTTCATTTCTTGATACCTGATGCCATTGTTAGCAAATAGTGTTATCCGATTTAATTTGTATGCATCTATTTATTTTTTTCTAAAAAAAAATCATTTAATCAAAAAAGGCAAAAAATTGTAACGTCGGAAAAATGCTTGCGTTATTTAAACTGCAGTTAGGTGAACAAACTTTGCTGACAACAGCATCTAGTGGCAAGAAATGGCACTAAAATCGGTAAATCTCAAATGATTTATTTTTATTGTTATATTTTTTGTAAGCTAAAAAAGAACTATTACCATTATGAACAAGTGGAAATAACTCAATTTTTTCTCTTTAAGTGTTTCCATTAAGATATGTTTGTCAGAGGAAAGTTGTCAAACTCCATTTTTAAATGATTCCTTAATGTTCCAATCCAAAATTTCAGAAATAAGCAAATCATAACTTTCCTTGTTTCTGTTTTAGTCGTTGCTCAAGCCCTGAAAGTACGACGGAAGAAGTGGGCTACAATAATTATTCTCGGTCCTTAGGGCCCACGAATGCCTTGACAGACCGACACGACATGTCGGATGGGGACGACGATAGGAGGTCTGGGGGTCCTAGGCACGCCCCAACAGGTGAGTGTCGACTGTAGTTGATGCTTCACTGCAAATCAAATAAACAAGTAAAAACGATCATACCTGCAATCCCTTGCAGTACTTCACTGAGTACAATGAGCATTTAACCACTTTTCCATCTGCCAAAAATAGTGGGTGAGCACAAAATAATGACCACAACACAAAATATAATTAAAAACAAACTAGAAAGTTTTACGGCCCACCATTGTCAGAGCAGTCTGACCAGCATGCACCGCGTGTGACGTCGTATCCGCAAAATGGCATCTAAACAGCAAAAAGCTATGTGCGTCGTATGGCCCTGGCCCCTCTCGTTCCCCAGACATTACTCCACTTGAATTTTTCGTATGGGGATACGTGAAGGACCTTGTTTTCAAAACAAAAAGTGAATCATATTGATGAATTGCATGAGAGAATTACTGATTCGATTGCCGCTGTCACTCCCATGTTGCAAAACACACGTCGTGAGATTGAGTACCGTTTGGACATATTGCTTGAAACGAACTGTGTCCACGTTGAAGTGTACTGAGGGTAAAACTAATCATTGGCCGTAAAACTATTTGAGTATCTTTTTAACAAAACAAACGGCACTCCAATATCTTTTCTAGTTTGTTTTTAATAAAGTTTTGTAATGTGGTCATTATTTTGTTGACCCTGTATATAAACGACAAAAGAAACTTTTTGCTAAAATTATAAAAAAGGGCAATATTAGTCGTATGGTTTTTTTTCCTTTTGTCGCTTAAAAATTATTAGTTGTAGTTAATAGTTAACTGACTTTACAATATAGTTGGGTCAGTACTTTCTCCAGAAAGCTGGAGTTTGACCGACGCCTCATAATTTGTGTTTCAGCAATTTACTTTAAAAAGGGATGTGTCAACCGTATCTTGGGGATGTCTGTCTTCTATTGTATCTGACTGACTGGAACCAAATCGTGTGATATGTTGCTGAGCCCAACCAGATATGTTACACGCGCAGGCATTATTTTTCTTTGCATCCTTTTTGCTTACCAAATATAATAATATATAACAAATAATTTATTCAGATAAAAGAAGCCCAAAACTAAACGACTTGTTTGGTGCTACATTACAAACGCAATATAAAATACTTAGAACAAAACTTTATATTAAATAATTACAGTAACCAACATAATTACCATACCAGTGCAAATTTCTCAAGAACTTTTGAGTCAATAAAAGCCATTCTTCATTTCATTAAAACTTGTAAAAAAAGTAACAATTAATGAGGCATACTGTTAAACATTTTTGGAATATAATTTTTTTAACTTAGCTTGCCGTAGTTATTGCACAATCTCGGCAGCTGAATTTTACACTAGAACTTACGTTCAAATAGTTTTAAACTGCATTAACCTCGTCTGTTCAAGTAATGGTTAGATTCAATGAAACGTAGCTAGATGGAGCCACACGTGGTCATACTTGTTTGGATCAGGCCTGATATTACGAGTTCTGACAAGTACTATTCAGGTCCAGCAATATGTGAAGCCAAGCTACTGAAGCTTCCCCTCAATCGTTGTACTACGCTGATTTATTTTTGTAGAGTGGATCATGTTGGCAAGTTCAAGCCTGTGTGCATGGACAACCATGTCTTCCACTTCAATGAGAAACGATAGTGGACCCAATCTAATCACATGATTGAATCAAGGACAGAATTCGAGCAATTTACTCTACAAATATTAGCCCTTGAACATGATTAGCCCTTTACAATTAGAACCCAACGTCCATCGTATTGAACGATTACTGAACAACAAAAAAACTAATTCCCAATGTGCATCACATTATTTTTTTTTGAAGGGGGGGGGGGGTCCCCGGGGAGTCTGAGAAAGGTGAGCAAGTGTACACTAGTAGTCGGCATCCCCATCTTGAAACCAGGTAATGATGGGCTCAAATCCCATAACCGATCTAAGTAACACGAACTTAAAAAAATACGTACAAATCAACATAAGCAATAAAGGGTTAAAACTTTACTTATTTGACTGTAGAAGGAAAACCCACTTGTTTTTAAACTCCACTTCCACCAGATTTGGAATTTGTCAGCTACGTCTGTTTATCAATCTAGGTCTTTACCGTCCGTCCCTAGAGAAAGAGTAATTTTTTTCCGAAATGTGGAACAAATGAAAAATCCAGCTGTTTCCTCTTTTATTTGAATCCTGGTACGATCCTTAAAGGCTGTTTAAGCAGTTTTTCCCCTTGTTTGCCAAAATTTTCCCTTGTATCCCGTTTTCCCGTGTCTTAATTTTTCCTTGTCTTTTCTTTATTTTCCCCAGTGTATCCTAATTTTCCCTTGCGCGTGTCCTAATTGTCCCTAGTATGTATTAATTCTCCACTTATGTACAAATTGTGTATAAGCATTGAAACGTATTGTTTCCTTCTGAGCAGCGCGGGCAGTTTAATGGTGAAGTCATTATGCAAAATTTAGGTCAAGGGAACTGTATCGCCAAACAAATGTACTGTTTGTAGCAGTAAAGGAGGAAATCCAGCGGCAACGTTTCAACATGCGCCTACATCATTGTTATGTTGTAATCGAATCAGGTGCTTAGCTGGTGCTCCATTGTTGCACCCAGCAACCCGACCTTCATTACAAATTCTAATGAAATGCAGTAATGTTGTTTCCTAAAAATTGTTACAACCGATTAAAGTATGGTAAGACACTTATGACAATGGAACAGTGGCTAGTGACGTCATATTGGCTACGACATAGCATCTGGGGGGGGGCATAGCTACAAGGTGCACTAGATTAAAATGTAAGGAAAACAACGGCATTTATAGTCAAGACAGTGCTTTGAGAGCGGATTTCTTAGGCTTAAAAAAACATTGTTTTCTCCAACAAAAATCGTGCGTTGTAGGCTAAAGAAATCCAGTTTAATAGCATTGGCTTCAGTAAGACGACCTTCCTTTTTTCCCTCCAGTACCCCTTGCAGCTAACCCTGTTACTGGCTTCACCATAGTTATAGACACTAATACTACGTTACGTCACTGCAACAACGGTCTCCTGATAAGTTATATTTGTTTGACAGATTCGTCGGACTGACAGAAACATCCTCGGTGTCAAACGATCTTTCAGTCCGTGGAATTTGTCAAACAAAAGCCACCAAACAACAACTTACCACGGGATCATTGTTGCAAAAGTATGGCTCTATCTGTGTATACAGGGTGTAACGAAAAGTTCGGTACAAACTTTGAGGGGGTAGTCTGTGGTCGAAAATAAGACGAAAAAGTCCTATAAAAATGGGTCCCATTTTTTAGTTACAGGCCTCCAAAGTTTGGGGCAGAAAGTTAAAAATTTTGCAAAACTTTCCGCTTAATTTTCCAAACCAATTCAATTTGGCACATTAGTCTTGCAATTACAGTGCTTCATTTAATGTTCATGCTAGATCTCTCAACTCTTGGGAAAAAACTGGAGGAGGGGGGGGGGTAAGAAGGCTATAGGACCTAACTTCTTTGGTCTTTACTGAAATATTACATCACCAATTACAAGTAAATGAGTCTGGCTAAACCTTAATGATGGATCCTAGACATCAAAACAAAAAAAAGGCCATATTCCGGAAAGCTTGCCATCAAACAGACCTCTTCAGTAAGTCTTCTGTCCAGCTTTTCTGCAAACAGACGTCTTGTCCCAAAAATGAATACAAACACGATAGGCGTACTTCGTGGCTAGCAAGAAACAACAGCATGTACAGTTGCGTTTATTTTGCGTCTGTTGTAAAACAAGCGGCTACAGCGACTGCCTAGTCGCACCGGTCTTCTGTACAGTTTCTCCACTTCCAATGTTGAGGCGCACACCTGTCATGCGCTACAACAGCTATCTCTATTATACTATTCTAAAAGCAGTAGCCATCACAATTGCCGGTTTAAAATGTTTTAGCTTTTAAGCCTGTTACATTTTAGGCGTAATTGTCAGCTTTTAGGCTAATTTTAACCAGCAGTTTTAATTTCGTAAGTAGCAGCTAACGGAGATATGGATTGTATAGTAAGCCTATTCATTTTTGCAACACGGTGCACCTTCAGGCACACAGTGTTAACAACGTAACACGTAACTTAGCCTATATATAGATCAATGGTAGTAGGGAAGTGACGAGGGAGACGCTGTTGATGAAGCCAACAGTGACTCGTAGCAACTTGACGTTGCCATGGTAACATGATTTTAGGCCTAATTTTCATTTTTAGGCCTAATTTTAAAAATGCAGTTTTAATTTCGTAAGTAGAAGATAGGCCTATTAGAGAATTTGGTTCGACGGTAAGCCTATTCATTCATGCAACAATGCGACGAGACTATCTAAACGAAGTTAAAATCCATTTGTTTTATTGAGGATTTTAATTTAGATTTTAATTCGACAATCAAATGTTATTATTTAATTTAGGTACGTCGAAGAGGTCTATTAGCTATAAGGAAGTAACGACGTTTTAATTTGCCATGTTATTTAACTAACTTCTCACACTGAATCTAACGTTGTGAACAATGGTCGTCAATATCTGCGAAGTTAAAAAAAGCGACGGACGGACAAAGTCGTTGCAATAGTCTTCTCAGCCCGTACGGCCGTACAGAACACTACAAAATCAGCCGTTTCTTTCGATAACCGGATTGAAAGTACAAAGCTCGTGTCTCACCCTTGGAACTATTCTGCAACAATTATTGACCATGAACTGTCGCATAACAATGATGAGTTTTAGTTTTTCCCTTCTGTGGACCCAGATGCCCAGAACACCATAAACAAGTGTGACACATTTGGCGTTCTTCATACATTTTCTCCCGTTACGTGTTATCTTCCCTGCTGTAAAGAGGAGCAAATATAAACCTACAAATTCCTCATTTCTAAAAAGAAGAGTGGCACCCTCCATTTACTTCCCTAAGAAGAGCAAACACGAGGGGATTCCAAGGGAGGTGAGCAGGGATGGGGAGTATTCAGACCACACAATGGGAGGAGTGCCGGGGCCCGTAGGGGAAATTGTACCACACAAATAGGGAATGTAGAGGGGTGGGAGTGGGTGCAGGGGGGTTGGGAGGGATGCGGGCAGGCAGCCACCATTTTCATTTCGTGTTGCCCAGTAAAGTATTGATTTTACTTATGAATGTTCACTTTTTTTATGTTTCTCCTCATTTTGGGGAATAATTGTTGGCGTTACAAAATTCATCCACCTTGTAAAGAATTAGAAAACCATGTGTCGACAGATTGGTTGTTATTGTTCTCAGAAGAGTGGTGATGGATTAAGCACAGGTTGTGTTCGGATTTTTATAGCAATACACTGTCTGGAAATATAAAGAGGCGATCGAATCCCTTGATATGGTCTAACACTACTGACACGAGATCGGTTATATCGTCCTTGTTCTTTCTATTCTTCATGCAATCCTAGTAAAAGTCAATTACATATTTTTGTAATGTCAACATGTTTTTTTTTTAACCCTGACGTTAATGGTCGCCCACAATCTTTGATCAGCAGCTGTGCTAAATAATAACTGGACACGACAGACCTTTCACATTTATCTTGTTCCACTATTGACGGCCAAAGTGGCACCTGCTTCTGTGTTTGGATGAAACCCTGGATCATTGCCAGGTTGCGTGACTGGATGTCGCGAGTTACAGATTCAATTCAAAACCTGCGATCTCTATCAGTGATTATCAATTATTCACTAAAGTTACAGTGTGGGTGTAGTGGAATTTGGTGGAAATGACGTCAGGGGCCAAAATCGATGTTGTTAAGCAGCCAGACAAAAAAAATTGTCATGAGGGACAGGCAATTCGAGGTTTAGGACACGTGTTATTTTAGTAACAGTACTCATCTAGGTTAAAGAGAATATTGACTGTCACCGCGGAAACAACGCCGGTTTCAAGTCGAGCAACCCCACCGTTTCTTAGATAACCTTAATCTAACTTAGGTTTCTCTCTTTAGAGCTGATGATGATCCCTTGGGCAAATGTACGATGAGAAAATCATTCGTATATTAAAAAAAAATACTGTTGCAGACACTGTTCAGTCACATAACACTAGATCTTGTAGTCAGCTTCACCTTATGCTACGAAAGCTAGGCAGGAACTTCTACATGAATGTTTTGATTATTAAGTGCTAAAGATGTGCCAAAACGGCGGAAAATAACAGCACACTATTTTTTAAAATGTTGTACTAGGTATTCATTTGTTAAGCTTGTACGCACAAATATAAAAAAAAGATTATACAATGTATACCTCTTTTCCTTAAAGAAACTTCCTTTGTCCTTTAATTTACCCGTTTTAATCCGTTGGTAGTCTGTATAGGTTATGTATACCCAAGTCTAAAGTTGGTATACACACGTGGGCATTCATCTGTCTCCGAGTATGTCAAAGGTTGTACTATGGCATTCCTTTGTGCATGTTCAATCCCATGGCTCCTGAAAACGGTTGTTAGGTTCTCACACTTGTCAAACCAGCAGTTCTGGTAGGGCTTTGCTCAGTCCCACTTCAATCATCTATCACACTGACGTCGTCATTCAAGTTCTGTTATTGTCAACCGCCAGTGGTGCTGTGAGGTTAGCGTTAATGACCTAGCTGTCGACGCGCCATTAAGCCTCAATCACCCTCCCACCAAATATTTGGTGACCTACTCTTATTCAATTTTAGCTGAGATCGTATTTAGCTTTACAGCTCTGAGCTTGCAACACTTTAGCTAAGATTTTCTTCAGCATTTATTTATCAAATGATTCATCTGCATCATTTTAGCTAGAATTCTCCTTGTCCTTCGCTTTGAAGCTCTTCAGCTGCATCATTTTAGCTAATTATTTTGGTCAGCAGGGGTTTGCTACTATTCATTCACTTCATTTTAGCTAAGACTTTGTGCAGCAGGTCTTCATTGCCATTCA
>JAHWFP010257476.1:0-10734 GCA_023313725.1 Lithobius niger | reverse complement strand
AAAGAAGAGTAGTAGTGAGAATTTACGATATGAGGACGTACCCCTCCACCCCCGCCCCCCCCCCCCCCCCCCGTGAAGTTGCATGAAATCATGCAGAGCAGTAAACCCTCAAGTAAACCTACCCTCGTTTCAGGAGCGTGCTAATGACGAATGAGCAACCTCACGCAAGTAAACCTCCCACTCAAGTAAACCTACCTTAGTCAAGTAAATCGACCTCAGTGACAAGGTTTACCTGATTGGCAGGTTTACTTGAGTGGGAGGTTTACTCGAGCAGGGGAGTTACTTTAGTGGGACGTTTACTTGAGGGGGGTCAGAAAATGGGAGGGACGCAAGTCGAGTAAACTTCAACATTCCTCAAGTAAACCTCTCACTCAAGGAAACCTAGCCAGTGAATTACATATTGAATTACATACGTACAAACTAAGGACTGATCTGCAGCAGTCCAGGGGTGGTATTCTGCAGCAGTTTGTGGTAATTCTTGGGGGTAATTCTGCAACAATCCTGGAGTGATCCTGTAACAGTTTTGGCATATTTCTGTAGTAATTCTGGGCTGATTCAAAAGGATTCCTAGGGTAATTCTTAGATATTCTACGGTAATTCTGCAGCAATAATGGAGCTTTTCTGTAGCAGTCCTGGAATGATTCTTATGCAGTTCTGGGGTAATTATGCAGCAGTTCTGGAGTATTTCCGCAGCAGTTTTGCAGTGTGTCGTGCAGTAGTTCAGGCATGGCACTGGTGTATTTCTGCAGCAGTCCTATAGTGATTCTGCAGCAGCACTTGGATGAATTCAGCGATAGTTTTGGATGGATTCTGCATGTTTTCTGCGGAATTTCTGTACCAGCTCTTGTAGGAGTTCTACAGTGGTTTGAGGTCATTCTGTGTGTTTTCTTCAAATTTTCTGGTACAGCATTTCCTCAGCAGCCTTAGGGAAATTACGATGTAGTTTGGGGGAATTCTGAGTGTTTTATGTGCACATCTGATGTGATTCTACAGTATTTCTGCAGCAGTCCTGAGGCGATTCAGCAGCAGTTCTGCGGTATTTCTGCAGCAGTACTGGGGTGATTGAGTAGCAGTCTTGTGGTGTTTACGCTGCAGTCCAGGTGTTGTTCTGTGGTATTTCTGCTGCAAACCAGGTGTGACTGCACAGTATATCTCCAGCAGTCCTGGGGTATTTCTGTAGCAGTTCTGTGGCAATTCGTCAACATTGCAGGGATTATTTTTCAGCAATTATGCGGGATTTCTGCAACAATACTGGAGTGATTTAGCAGCAGTTCTGTAGTATCTCTGGAGTGATTCTTCAGCAGCTCTTGGGGATAGTCTACAGTAGTTTTATGTGTTTTCTACAACGCTTCTGGTGTGAGTCGGTAGCCTTTCCACAGCAAACTTGCAGTATTTCTGCAGCAGTTTTGCGATATTTTCTGCAGCATTCCAGGTGTGATTCTATGCACTTCTGCAACAGCTCTTGGAGAATTCTACAGTACTTGGAGGGATTCTGGGTGTTTCTGCAGCATTTCTCGTGTGATTCTAGAGCAGTTCCTTGGTATTTCTGCAGCTGTTTTGTGCTTTCT
The DNA here is from genome assembly GCA_023313725.1 of Lithobius niger. NCBI lineage: Eukaryota > Metazoa > Arthropoda > Chilopoda > Lithobiomorpha > Lithobiidae > Lithobius > Lithobius niger. The sequence continues at coordinate 9,166 of JAHWFP010257476.1, read as the reverse complement.
TCTACAGCATTTCTGGTGTGAGTCTTCAGCAGCAGACCTGCGGTATTTCTGTAGCAGTCCAGGTGTGGTTCTGATCACTTCTGCAACTGTCCTGGAGTGATTCTACAGAAGCTTGATGGTGGAATTCTGCAGTATTTTGGGGGATACTGGGTGTTTTCAGCAGGATTTATTCGGCAGTTCAGTGGTATTTATACAGCAGTCTGGAGTGATTCCGCATCAGTTATGAAACATATTCTGCAGAATTCAAGTGAGGTTCTTTGGTTTTTCTGCAGCAATCCAGGCGTGATTCTGTGGTATTTCTGCAGCAGTACTGGAGTTATTCAACAGCAGTTCTATAATATTTATGAAGCAGTTCTGTGGTAGTTCGTCAACATTGCTGGGGTTATTTTGCAGTATATTTGGGATTTTAGTTTAGCGGTTCTGGATCATTTCTGCAGCAGGTTTAGAGTATTTTTGCAGAAGCTCCTGAAGATATTCTACAGTAGTTTTAGGTGTTTTCTGCAGAACTTTTGGCATGAGTCTGCATCCTATCTATAGCAGTTCTGTGGTTCTTCTGCAGCAGTTTTGCGATATTTTCTGCATCAGTCCAGGTGTGGTCTGGGTATTTCTGCAGCAGTCCTGGAGTGATTCTGCAGAAGCTCTTGGAGGAATTCTACAGTAGTTTGGGGGATTCTATGTGTTTTCTGCCGCATTATTGTGTGATTCTGCAGCAGTTCTGCGGTAATTCCTCAATATTGCTGGTGTTACTTTGCAGCAGTTATGTGACATTTCTTCAGAAGTTCTGGAGTTTTTCTGCAGCAAGTCTGGAGTATTTCTATAGCAGTGCTGGAGTGACTTTGCATCAGCTCTTGGCGTATCATGCAGTAGTTAGAGGTGTTTTCTGCAGTAGTCCAGGTGTGGTTCTGCACCAGCTTTTGAGGGAATTCTTCAGTAGTTTGTGGCTAATTCTTGGTGTTTTCTACAGCATTTCTGGTATAATTCTGAAGAATTTCTGCAGCAGTTGTGTGGTATATTTACAGCAATTCTGGTATGATTCTGCAGAATTTATGCAGCAGTTGTGATATATTTACAGTAATTCTGTGGTGATTCAGCAGCCATTTTGTGATAATTTCTGCATCAATCCAGGTGTGATTCTGTAGTATTTCTGCAGCAGCCCTGGAGCGATTCTTCAGCAGTTTGGGGTAATTATGCAGCATTTCTGGAGTATTTCTACAGTAGTCAAGGAGTGGTTCTTGAGATTTTTAAACTAGTCATGGATTGAGTCTGCAGCAGCTCAGGTGTGATTCTGTAGTACTTCTGCTCCAGTTCTGGAGTGATTCTTCAGCAGTTCTGGGGTAATTAAGCAGCAGTTCTGGAGTATTTCTGCAGCAGTTTTGCAGTGTTTTCTGCTGTAGTTCAGGCATGGATATTTCTGCAGCAGTTCCACGGTAATCCGTCAACAATGCTGGGGTATTTCTGCAGCAGTTATGGGGTATTTCTGTAGCAGTGCTGGAGTGATTATGCAGCAGTCTTGGAGTGATTCTTCAGTAGTCCTGGAGTGATTATGCAGCAATGCTGGAGTATTATTGAAACAGTTCTGTGGTAATTCGTCAACATTGCAGGGGTATTTCTGCAGCAGTTCTTCAGTACTTCTGCAGTAGTTTTTCACGTTTTTTGCAGCACTTCTACTGCGAGTCTGCAGTCTTTCTACAGCAGTTATTCGGTACTTCTTCAGCAGTTCTGCAGCATTTTGAAGCAGTTTGCGATATTTTCTGCAGCATTCCAGGTGTGATTCTTGATATGTCGGCAGCAGTCCTGGAGTGATTCAGCAGTAGCAGCTCTTGATGGAATTCTGCAGTAGTTTGGTGGAAATTCTTCGTGTGATTCAGGATACGTTTTGTGGTATTTCTGAGCAATTCTGTAGTAATTCTGCAGTAATCTGAAGCAGTTCTAAAGTATTTCTGTGGGAAACCAGGTGTGATTCTGCAGTATTTCTGCAACAGCTGTTGGAGGTATTCTATTAGGTGTTTTGCAGCATTTCTACTGTGAGTCTACGGCCTTTCAGCAGCCTTTCAGCAGCATTTCTACTGTGAGTCTACGGCCTTTCAATGCTTCAGTATTTCTGCACCAGTTTTGAAATATTTTTGTAACAGTTCAGGTGTGGTTCTGGTATTTCTACAGCAGTCGTGGAGTTATTCGACAGCATCCCTTCGAGAAATTCTCCACTAGTTTTGGAGCGATTCCACTGTGTTTCCTGCATCACTACCGGTGTGAATATGCAGCTGTTCTAGAGTATTTCTTCAGTAGTTCTGGGGTAATTCTTCAACATGGCTGGGGTTATTTTGCAGCAATTATGGAGTATTTTTATAGCAGTTCTAGAGTTTTCTGCAGATTTCTGCAGTAGTTTTGAAGTAGCCCATTTCTGCAGTAGCCCAGGTGTGGTTCTTGTTATTTTTGCACCAATCCTTGAGTGATTCTGCAGCAGCTCTTAAAGGAATTCCGCGATAATTTGGAGGAATTCTGAGTGTTTTCTGCAGTATTTCTTTTATGATTCTGAAGAATTTGTTGAGTAGTTCTTTGGTATTCCTGCAGCAAATCGGGGGTGATTCAGCAGCAGTTTTGTGGCAATTCTGCTGCCATCCGCGTGTGATTCTGATGTATTTCTGCAGCAGTTCTGGAGGGATTCTGCAGCAATGCTTGAGTATTTCTGCAGCTGTTGTGGAGTACTTCTGCAGCAGGTATAGAGTATTTCTGCAGCAGTCCTGGAGTAATTCCGCATCAGCTGTTGAGGTATTCTGCAGTACTTTATAGTGTTTTCTGCAGCATTTCTACTGTGAGTCTGCAAACTTTCTGCAGCAGTTCTTCGATATTTCTGCAGCAGCAATTTTGCTATATTTTCTGCAGCAGTCAGGTGTGGTTCTGGGTTTTTCTACAGCAGTCCTAAAGTGATTCTACAGCATCTCTTGGAGAAATTATGCAGCAGTTTTTTTTTTGGGGGGGGGGGAGGGAATTATGGGTTTTTCTGCAACATTTCTAGTATGATTCTGCAGCATTTCTACAGTAGCTCTTGAAGGAATCTTGCAGTAGTTTTGGATGGAATTCTGGGCGTTTTCTGCAGCAGTCTAAGTGTGGTTCTATGGTATTTCTGCAAAAATCCATGTGTGATTCTGTGGTATTTCCGTAGCAGTTCTAGATTAATTCTGCAGCAGTTATTTGATAATTCGTCAGCATAGGTGCGAACGCCATTATTGTTTTGGAATATTTCTAAGCAGTTCTGGAGTATTTTTGCTGCTGGTGTGGATATTTCTGTAGTAGCCCTGGAGTGATTCTGCAGTAGTTTCAGGAGTTTTTGCAGCATTTTTGGTGTGAGTCTTCAGTCTTTCTGCCGAAGTTGTTCGGTATGTCTGCAGCAGTTATATGAAATTTTCTGCAGCAGTCCAGGTGTGGCTCTGGGTATTTCTGCAGCAGTGCTGGGGTGATTCTGCAGCATCTCTTGGAGAATAGGTGATTCTGCAGCATTTCTGGATTAGCTCCAGGGGGAATTCTGCAGTAGTTTTGGAGGGAATATGCTGTGAAGGCATACTGGAGCAATACCAAGGTTTACTGCAGTAAAACCAAGGCCACGTTTTATGTTTGTTTCACATTTCATCAATGTGAAAGCAAAGTAAACCTCCATCTGACGTCAAGTTTTACAGGAGAAACATCAATGTTTACTGAAGTAAAAACAGGGCCACTTTTCACGTTTTCACGTTTCACGAAGGTTTACTGGAACAACGTTTTCAAACTTTTTCACGACATCGTTTTCATGACTTGTCGCCTTGGTTTTACTTCAGTAACCTTGATATTACTCCACTATGCCTTCACAACATATTCCCTCCAAAACTACTGCAGAATTCCTCCAGGAGCTACTCCAGAATGCTGCAGAATCACACCAGAAATGCCCAAAATCACCCAGAATTCCCCATTCTCCAAGAGATGCTGCCGAATCACCCCAGCACGGCTGCAGAAATACCCAGAACCATGCACACCTGGACTGCTGCAGATAATTTCATATAACTGCTGCAGACATATCGTACAACTTCGGCAGAAAGGCCATAGACTCACAGTAGAAGCTGCAAAATGTGAGACAGTTTCCCTCAATATTTATACACAACATCTTTGCTTAAATATGTGTCTTGGTCTGTTTAGTCTGTACGAGGTGTGCGACCGATACCAACACTCTTCTACCCGTGCCGATTTACCCCTTCTCACGCCCACGAGGGAGGGGGGGGGGGACAGCCAAATTTTTAGCCAAGTTTTTTTGCCAAGTTTTGTTGTCTGTCGCCAACTTCCCCCAGATTTATCCCGAAATTTGTCCCGATAACCCTGAAAACCTTGAAACTTGACAGTCTTTTTGTTTCCCGTGAGTAGGGGTCTCGTGTTTTTTTTCTCTTTTGTAACTCACATGTTCCTATTGTAGTGTGACATCCCGCAAAAGCTATCAGCCCTCGAGGGGAAAATGTGAGACAGTTTCGTCCCTGAGTGCCTGGGGCAGTTGCCTTTGGCACTACTTCACTGCCCCAACATCTTGTTTTAAGTACTGAATGCCTTTGCTGTATAGTGTAACTGGAGTATCCATTGTTATGGTGTAGTGTGGGTGAGTGTTTGTACTTTTGAGTATGACCATTGTCATGGTCTGGCTTACTAATTGTTGTTTGTTTTCTGTTCTCTTCTCTCTTCCCCATCTTGTTTACCGGTTGGTAACTGCCATGTTCGAGCGGAGTGCATTCTATTTTTCTCCTAATCCATTTGTAATGGAATGTGTACATTACAGAGCGACTTTCTCTGTTTATCCCAATGAAGTTTGCACCATTTAATTTTCTCCGTCTCCAGGGTTGGACGAAGCTTGCCGACAAACTGTAAGTGTTGTTCCCTTTATCTTTGTTTCCCCACCGTGAGACATCACGAACTTAAAATTAACTGTGTGTCATAAATGACTCAAGCACGACTTTGTAACCCGCCACAGTGTCACAATGCTCCCCGTATTTATTCCCAAACATTCCCATAAGCCAAAGCAATAAAGCTCGAGGAAGAGAAAAATACAGTCCTTTCCCAACAAAAATGCCTTGGGTCAACTCTTTCTTGCTTCCCCGCACCAATCGTTGCCACACGTTAGTACTATGATTGCAGACTGATCCACGGAATTTTTTTCATTCATCCTCTGGTTTTTTTGTCAATACGTGTTGCGCACGCTGGGGCCGTACTTGCGTTGGGCCAATGTCCCACCGGGACTGACCCGAACAGCGGTGCGCCCCCAGGCCTTACATGCTCGTGTCCTTCAAATGTGGGGAATCTACGGGATCCTCCCGTAGGTTCAGGTCACGAGATACGTAGCTAGGTTGCCATTTACAACTACGCCCCACACAAAACACCTAAAACTACTCCAGAATATCCCCAACAACTGCTGGAGAAATACCGCAGAATCACACCTGGATTGCCGCAGAAATACTTTAGAACTGCTTCAGATTACTGCAGAATCACTCCAGTACTGCTCAGAAATACCACAAACCCACAAAGTTTATCCTGAATTACTCCAGAATTGTTGCAGAATACTACAGAACTGCTGCAGAAATTCTGCAGAATCATACCAGGAGTATTGTAGAAAACACGAAGAATTTCCACCAAACTACTGCAGAATTCCTTCAAGAGCTGCTGTTGCTGAATCACTCCAGGACTACTGCCGAAATTTCCAGAACCACACTTGGACTGCTGCATAAAATATCGCAAACTGCTTCAAAATACTGCAAAACTGCTGAAGAAGTACCGAATAACTGCTGTAGAAAGGCTGTAGACTCACAGTATAAATGCTGCAAAAAACGCGAAAAACAACTGCAGAATACCCCCAACAGCTGCTGGAGAATCACTCCAGGACTGTTACAGAAGTACTCCACACCTGCTGCAGAAGTACTCTAGAACTGCTGCAGAAATACCCCTGCAATGTTCACGAATTACCATGGGACTGCTGCAGTAATACTCCAGCATTACTGCATAATCACTCCAGGAATACTGAAGAATCACTCCAGGACTTCTGCAAAATTACTCCAGGACTGCTACAGAAATACTCCATAACTGCTGCAGAAATACCCCAGCAATGTTGACGAATTACCGCAGAACTGCTGCAGAAATACTCCAGCATTGCTGTAGAATCACTCCAGAACTGCTGCAGAAACACTCCAGGACTATTACAGAAATACTCCATAACTGCTGCAGAAATACCCCAGCAATGTTGACGTATAACGGCGGAACTGCTGCAGAAATACTCCAGCATTGCTGCAGAATCACTCCAGAACTGCTGCAGAAATACTACAGAATCATACCTGGATTGATGCAGAAATTATCACAAAATGCTGCTGAATCACCCCAGAATTGCTGTAAATAAACCACACAACTGCTGCATAAATTTTGCAGAAGCTTATCGAATTGCTGTAAATATACCACACAACTGCTGCAGAAATTCTTCAGAATCTTACCAGGAATGCTGTAGAAAACACCAAGAGTTAGCCACAAACTACTGAAGAATTCCCTCAAGAGCTGCTGCAGAATCACTCCAAGTAACTGCAGAAATATCAAGAACCACACCTGGACTACTGCAGAAAACACCTACAACTACTGTAGAATACTCCAAGAGCTGATGCAGAGTCAGTCCAGCACCACGACAGAAATACTTCAGACATGCTGCAGAAATACTCCAGAACTTCTGTAGAAATACCCCATAACTGCTGCAAAGTAACACCAGTAATGTTGAAGAATTACGCAGAACTGTTGCAGAAATACTCTAGAACGGCTGCAGAATCACACAGTAATGCGGCAGAAAACACATAGAATCCCCCCAAACTATTGTAGAATTTCTCCGAGAGCTTCTGCAGAATCACTCCAGGACTGCTGCAGAAATACCCAAACCACACCTGGATTGATGCAGAAAATATTGGAAAACTGCTGCAGAAGAACCACAGAACTGCTATAGATAGGATGCAGACTCACGCCAGAAATTCTGCAGCAAACACCTAAAACTACTGTACGATATCTTCAGGGGCTGCTGCAAAAATTCTCTAGACTTGCTGCAGAAATGCTCCAGAACCGCTAAACTAAAATCCCAAATATACTACAAAATAACTCCAGTAATGTTGACGAACTACCACAGAACTGCTGCATAATGACTACAGAACTGCTGTTCCCTAACTCCAGTACTGCTGCAAAAATACCACAGAATCACGCCTGGATGTCAGCAGAAAAACCAAAGAACCTCACCTGGGCTGCTGCAGAAAATACTTCATAACTGATGCTGAATCACTATAGACTGCTGTATAAATACCACTGAATTGCTGCAGAAATGCTGCAGAAAATACCCATAATCCCCCAAAATACTGCAGAAATCCTACATCGAGCTACTGTAGAATCACTCCAGGACAGTTGCAGAAGTGCTCAGAACCACATCCGGACTGCTGCAGAAAGGCTGCAGACTTACACCAGAAATGCTACACAAAACACATAAAACTACTGTAGAATGTCCCCAAGATAGCACAACACTGCTGCAGAAATACGAATGAACTGCTCTAGAATCGCACCAGAAATGCTGCAAAAACAACCAAAATCACCCAACTACTGTGAATTCTCCAAGAGCTGTTGCAGAAGAGCCCAGAATCACACCTGGATTGCTGCAGAAAATATCGCAAAACTGCTGCAGAAATACTGCAAGTTTGCTGTGGAAAGGCTACAGACTCACACCAGAAGCGTTGTAGAAAACACATAAAACTACTGTAGAATATCCCCAAGAGCTGCTGAAGAATAACTCCAGAAATACTACAGAACTGCTGCTAAATCACTCCAGTATTGTTGCAGAAATCCCACGTAATTGCTGAAAAATAATCTTTGCAATGCTGACGAATTACCACAGAACTGCTACAGAAATACCCCAGGACTGCTGCAGATATGCTGTGCAGTCACACCTGGTCTGCTGCAGAGGAACACCTGGACTGCTACGTAAAATATCACAAAGCTGCTACTGAATCACCCTAGTACTTCTGCAGAAATACAGCAGAACTGCTGCTGAATCGCCTCAGAAGTGCTGCAGAAATGCTTTAGAATCACACCAGATATGCACATAAAACACTCAGAATTCCCCCAAACTACATCATAATTTCCCTAAGGGCTGCTGAGGAAATGCTGCACCAGAAATTTTGAAGAAAACACACAGAATGACCTCAAACCAATGTAGAACTCCTCCAAGCGCTGGCACAGAAATTATGCAGAAGAATTCATCCAAGAGCTGCTGCAGAATCACTATAGGACTGCTGCAGAAATACACCAGTACCATGCCTGAACTACTGCAAAAAACACTGCAAAACTGCTGCAAAAATACTCCAGAACTGCAGCATAATTACCCCAGAACTGCTGAAGAATCACTCCAGGATTGCTGCAGAATTACCGTAGAATAGCTAAGAATTACCCTGGGAATCCTTTTGAATTTTCGCCTGAATTGCTACAGAAATATGCCAGAACTGCTGCAGAATCACTGCAGGATTGTTGCAGAATTACCACCAAGAATTACCACAAACTGCTGCAGAATACCCGTCCTGGACTGGTTGCAGATCAGTCCGTAGTATGTCCGTATGTAATTCACAGAGGCGTAACTTCAAAATTGGGCCCGGAGGCGGCAGTGAAGTGAAGGCCCCCTCTCCACGCTTCATACAAAAATTCAGTTTTTGCCACACAAGGTGAGAGTCCAGTGGAGGGCCCCCTTTTACTAAAAAAAATAAATTCAGTTTTGCCATACAAGGGAGTACGAGCCAAACAGAGGCCCCCTTTATAAAAAAAATGTTTTTGTAACACAAGGCGAGAGCCCAGTGGAGGCCGCCTTCATTCATACAAAATTTGCAGTTTTTGCCACACAAGGCAAAAAAAAAATGCAGTTTTGCCACACACTTCAAGAGCCCAGTGGAGGCCACCCCCTCCCTTCATAAATTTTTTACAAATTTTAAATTGGGGCCAGTGAATGGGGCCCCCAGAGTTGGTGGGCCCGGAGGTGGCTGCCTCCTCTGCCTCATTGAAGTTACGCCACTGGTAATTCAATTGTAACTCTCTAGCTAGGTTTCCTTGAGTGAGAGGTTTACTTGAGGAATGTTGAAGTTTATTCGACTTGCGTCCCTCC
>JAHWFP010257475.1:8154-25474 GCA_023313725.1 Lithobius niger | reverse complement strand
GCGATGAGACTTCTACGGATGGAAGGTCCGTCCTTTTCACCCACAACGTCGAGTCATTAGCTGGCAGCATTGTTGGAAGAGACGATGGAGGGGGGGGGGTGGTGGTTGCCAGCCAAAAGATGAGCGCTGCCAGCCAAAAAGCCGCCCCCAAACAAACCAGCAACAGCACAACAATCAACCGCCACGTTGGTGTCGTGATTGAAAATTTAATAGATTTTAAAAATTAGAAGCTGAGGGAGGATTACAGTCGAGTGTGGCTCAAGAGGCAGTATGAAGCTTCGCACTCTCTCGTTAGCTGCATACATTTTTTGTTTAGATTAAGAGCAGTCGAATTTCAAATAGTAAACCAATAGGCGAGCTAGCTTTATACGATACCTTGGGGAGTCGCATGGCTTCGTTTCATTGGTCTTAAGAGTGGTTTTATTTTCTCCTTGTTTGTTTTAGAGTCGCTATAGCCCAGTCTTCCGAAGCCAAATGGTACAAAAGGGTGCGAGGAGATAGCACGCTCAAAGTATACAAACTGTTCAGCACTGAAGACGCGTGCCACTTCTACAATGTTATTGAAAGTAATATGGAATGGTGCGACAACATTCCTGTTCTCTACTCATCTTGCAATGGCCAGCGACTCCACGCTTGTCACGTCGATAGAGAGAACTGGCCTTCGTGTAATAAGAAAATCTATAACGAGATAAAACATGTTTTCGAAGCAGATTTTCAGTTCTGCCACGTTACCAAGTATGCTGAATATCTGGACAAGTATGCCTACAGAACGAGCATTTTTGCCGCTCTATCGTTAGGGAAAAAGCCACGAACTATTGTGTATAAGAGAATGGGAGAGATAGGATGGCATAAAGTGGAAATATTTCCGGGCGAAGTTTTTTCCTGCGAAGGATTTTTCGACTTTTTGCCCAATTTTGCGTACAGAACCGTCCCAGCAATCGACGTAGTGTTCAAATTAAAGCCCAATCCGGTTAAAAATTCCAGCCCTTGTCCGTGCATTTAGCCCGTAAAAGTCTCAATAACATTTTGTTTTTTTTCTAAAACCCTTTTCTAACTTCTACATTTTCCCCTCTTAAAAGATGGTGACTTCCAGTTCCGACATCTTTAATAAGACGTCAGTAACGGTCGAATTCCAACACATTCGTTATTTGGAACACGCCGATCTCGTTCTGGTGAAAAAAGCGGTCAACAAACTGCAGGTGGGTCGTTTGATCGGTCTATTGGACGACGAAATCGTCTTCACAGGGCCTAATAAAGTCGTCGTGGGCCCCCATCATTAACCAATCCTGTACCTAGCTGCTGACTACGGGGACGGTGGAGTGTCAGGAGTACTGCCCATGACACCCCTGTTACAAAACGTGAGAGATTATGCAGGCAAACTGACTTTGCACTATTTTAACCACGTGAAAGAGGAAAAATTTCTCACCGGTTTTGACTACAAGCCGTGGTTTAGCCTCAACTTTACCGAGTGTCTCGATCGTGATGCTCCTGTAGTCGTCTTGTGTTTGGGCCGTAGGACCATCACCATGAAACATAACGGTACCGGCTCCAACTAGCCCATGTTTCACGGCCGCCATGGAACAGGGTTTCTTATTAAACATGCAACATCGCACGACCAGCCATTGCAAGTTCACCTTTCCCCAATGACCGCTCTGCAAGGAGAAGTCTTACATCCTAACACTTACCAAGAGAATAATTCCCGACGAAGCTCGCCCCACTGATTTTTCCTCCTTTTTTATACTATAAAACGTGAAGTTTCCCGACCGAAACGTCAGTCAGTCAGTCTCTCTTCCTCCCATCGACATGGCAGCTGTTAACGTAGACCATTTTAACCAACATCCCTACGTCAAACTGGGTAAAAATTTTATTTTCGTCTTGTTCTTGAAATTCGTAGCCACGCTACTCAACAAACCCCTTCCTACTCCTCCTCCCCCTTCTTCTTTCGACGCGAAGCACAACTGGGCCGAAATTTGTTTGGGTGCAGTGCCGGCCAATCGAACGGACGATGCCGTGGTAGCTTCTCTGAACAGACACAAACTGTATCCTTTCCTCGAAAAGGCTAGTCTAAAGTCTACGCCTCACTTTATTACCATATGCGACCAGTCACAAGATCACTGCCTGTCTTATTCGACCAGGGAATGGTGTCTCTTGCTGTTGAAGCTCGGTGATTACGAGATCTCTTCCTCGTGATCCTCCATCCCAACTGTCTACTCATCGTAGAAGTTACTCTGGAATACTTTTTATTCTTCTGCCGGCACTCTTTGCCCCGGCCGGGGTGTAGAGTGCTGCTGCCCCCTGCACGCGTGCTCCCTGGGGAGGGGAAAGGGGGAGATGGAGGAGTTCAAAAAGAGGCTAGGGGTGGGTAGGTAGTTCATTCGTCCTCACGCTCTCTTTTCTCTCACTCACTCACTCACTTTCCCAATGGCTAGCGTTATAGAAGGTTTTCGACAGTTTAGAACACCCTTCAACGTTATCGTTTCCGGCCCTACCTCTTCGGGCAAGACAAGCTGGACTCTGAAACTGATAGACCGGTTGGACGAGATGACGAATGCCAAAATCGAACAGATCCACTGGTGTTACACCAACTACCAGTCGTGGATGGAAAAGTACAGGGACAAGATTCGATTTCATAAGGGACTTCCCATGCCGCCCGACCGCTACGACGGTGCGGTAGAGAAATTGCTTGTACTTGATGACCAGATGGAGAACACGAGCAACGCGGGTTGCGACATGGCCGACTGGTCCACACGTTTTGGACACTACAACAAGTTCAACATCTGCTACTTGACTTAGAATCTGTACTGTCAGGGCAAGAACCAGCGGACCATAGCGTTCAACAGCCAGTACTACGTTCTGCTTTGCAACCTGAGAGACCAGCGACAGATAACCACTTTCGCTTTGCAAGTTTACCCAAGCAAGACCAAACAGTTCGTGGAGGCCTACGAGAATGCCATTGGTCTAAAGAATTACGGCTACCTGCTGGTGGACCTGCACTCCAAGTCGCACGACCTGACGAGACTCAGGACATCTATATTTTCCGACGAAGCCCCTTGCATCGTTTATTCACTCTGAGGATGCGAGATCGAAAGGGTACGCAAGCACAGCGTTCTGCTACAGACGTTGTGCAAGATCAACAAACGTCAGCGAGCGGCTCTACTGAAAAATGCCGACAAGTCACAGTTCGACTGCCTGTCAGAAATAGCCTTGAACCTTCTCAACAATCGACTTCCCGTCAGTCCGGCAGCCAGGACCAAGTTGAAAAGATACAAGAAACAGATCAGATTCATCGGATCCAAGAAGGCGTCGTTTAAGGCCAGAAAACGAGCTCTGGTGCAGTCGGGAGGGTTCATTCAATACCTCGTTCCAGTGGCCATATCCCTCTTGGGAGGACTGTTCAACAAGTAAAGAATGAGTCTGATACGGAAGATGGTACTTCTGCCCGCAGACAAATATAAAATGAGTCGCCTGCCGATGGAGAATGCCACACTGGCATTGGCCGCTCAGCCTCACAGGTTTCAGTACCTACCCGAAGGAGCTCTCTACGGAAAACTGGTTGCCATACAAACTCAGATCGATGCCATCCTGAAAACGACAGTCTACCTCTGGGCTACAAGGCCAAATTCATAGGACAATTGGAGCAGCAAAAGGAGGCTTTCGTGGAACAGTTTAGAACCAGGTCGGCAGTTCCCGCCGCCACTACCACTACCATCACAGCTGCTGCCATGATAACTCCCTCCTCCTCCTCCGTCACCGCCAGTACCGTGCTAAGTCCTACGGCTACCCTCTTACCAACCGTCCTATCCCCGTCTGTGCTCTCTCCCATACCACCGATCAAGAAAGAAGAGAAAAAGAAGGTGAAGAGGCCTGTCTATTCGACACCCGTACTGAGGAGGAGCGCTAGAGCCCAACACCCCCAAGACTGGAAACCATGGAGCAATACCTGAACAGGATCTACTACAACGATCTGGGAGAGGCCTCCAGTTACGGTACGGCATCCAAACTACTGGCCAGAGCCAAGAACGACGGGGAAAAATACAATATCGATCGGATCAAAGAGTGGTTGGAGCGGCAGGATGCCCACACCATCCACAAAGCGGTCAGATACAGATTTCCCAGGAACAAGATCATCACGCGGGGTATTGGCAGTCACATGGAATGCAATCTCAGCGATATGATCAGCCTGAAACGTTACAACGAACCGTACAGGTACATTCTCACCTGAAAAGGAGGGGGAAAAGGACGCAACAAAAAGTACTACATTCAATTTGAGGGTTACGACGCCTCTCACAACCGTTGGATCCCCACCAGAGACATGACAAAACTGTGATGGAGGGAGATTCTTTCTACATGACTTTACCGGTGAATGCCAGTCTGGACTTGTTTCCGAACAATGCCCTGAACGACTACACCACCAAACTGGTGCAGAGAGTGAGCCTGACGGGCGATTGGGACGTGGGCCACGCTGAAGTGCAATTCACCAGGAACTGGAACAACGTGACGGAACAGAGCATCATGAACTTGCAGCTAGGGACTCGCACCTATGTCAAGTTCCCCAGGTTCGATATCGACGCCTACGCGGAAACCGAAGCGGCATTGGAAGTTGGAAATAAGAGGTTGGACCAGGACGTGGTCGTCGTGGGGGTCGACCTGGTGAATTACAGGATGAAAAACATTATAAAATTTCTCAACTTTTGGGTAGTCAAGGAACTAGAGCAGCCACTCGTCGTGTTCAGCTACGATGAGAACGAACGACTCGTCACCATAGTCAACAAGCTCTACACGGGGGCCAGACTGTGCTTCTCTTACAGTCTGTCTGTGTTTCTGGAATGGGTAAGAGAAGACGGAAAGTTCAAAGGGAGCTATTACGACATCCTCGTGGACTCGAATGGGAAACAAGGAGGAGCTCCCGTACCTATAGAAATCATCAACGACTAATTCAACGATGGAGGGTGGTGGCTGGCCTACCTCACACATCTCTCGACTCTGCCCGCCTACCTGCCCTAAGGATTTTATCGTAGCGGCCTTGTTCGAGACAGGATAGATGTCGAACAGTACCCGGAATTTAATTACAATGCGGGACTCTACATGATTACTCTCGTCATCCCCAACAAAATGCTGTCCCACGAGAAACGTAACACTTCCATAAAAATAATGGGTCTCATGATCGACAAGTCATTGCTGAAGACGCTTTGTTTTCCAGACAATAACATTGACAAATTTATCACGGGTGTCAAGTTGGGCAAAGAGCGACTCACCTTGTAAGTCCTGAATAGTTTTTTTTTGTATACACCGAGACTGTGGTGGGAGATGTTCTGGCTCCTTTGCTACGAGTAGTTAGATTAGACGAGGGGGATGGAACCCACGAGATCTTCACCATATCTTACTATCGTCCTATCGCTAGACGCGATTTTGAAACGGTGAGAGTGTACTTAATGACGGACATGGGAGAAAAGTTGCTATTCAGTTCGGGAGAGGTCAGCATGACGTTATATTTTAGGCGACGTCCCTGAGCATGCGCGGACGAAAGAGGAGACCTTAGAGGACTAGGCGGAAGAGACAGAAGGGTAGGGCTTTCGTGTCCATTTTCAGAAAACCTTTCCCCACAGCTAAACAGAAACCTTTCAACTTGCTTTTGCCTATTTGATAGCTCGTCGTTAGGACCGGAGCATCATTTATTTCCGAAATGGTCGACCGATCGGACATGAGAAAACAAGATGCGTTGTAACGATTCTAGACTATTCCCGTTCTAAATTCGTACAGTTTTCAAAGCCACTTAATAAACTATCACTTTCCCCAATGCTGAGAGGAGGTGAAGCAACTTTTATCCGTTTCTGAGTAATGCAGGAAAGCCAAACTGTGTTAAGAAGATCCGTGTCAGTGGAAAGAGACTTTCAAGGAAGAACTCACAGTTAAAGAACACTTTTCGAACGCCTACATTAGGCAACTACATTTCAAAGAATTTCTGTTTCAACTTCAATTCGTGGACTAAAATAGTGCCAAGGTGACCTCAGTATTAGTGTTCATGCGCAAAGTATTTTTCCTTCTGTGTAAAGCTAAATTGTATCCCGTTTGGAAATTTTAGGTGTAAACTGCCTTGTTTTGTTTTTCCTTAAATAGGCAATTTTAGACCAGAGGATCTTTAGTCAGCGAGTGGGAGTCAAGCTGTGTATACTCTACTTAGTTTAGAGCTGTCTCCAGTATGCTCTAGCATTCTGTACGAACTGTATATATTGCAAGATGTAAAGCGAATATACGCAATTCTCAGTCTCTATTTATTTCAAGCTGTTGAAGTAATACTAATTTAAAGTGGAACTTCTGGGCGACAATGCTAAAGCTGTGAGAAAGGTGGCAGCATAAGATCAATCAACATGTATATAAAAGGTCATTAAGTGTGGGTCGCAACATTTGGTGGTCATCAGCGGTGGAATGAAGGAACTTGCTAGTCAGCCTCATCTAACACAGGTGTGTTAACGGAAGACGGCCTCCAACAACAAATGCAGGAGCCACGCAGCAACAATTAAATTACTCTGCATCAACACGACAGTGACTGGTCGATAACACAGGCAAGCAGACGGGCGAGAGAGGTTGAAAACTGCGCCAAACGGTAAGCAAACATCATTTGGTTGTTTTACATTGTGTATGGATGATAAAAAGAGCGTGTGCCAGGACATGACTTTAAAATTGAACGAGTTAAAAGCTAGGTCAATTCACTTAACTTTGCTGGGATTTAGGGTTATACTGTTAATGCCTTACCTGGCATTGCCATTGTTAAATGGGTCACTGTTTAAAACGTTAAACTATTAATATGAAGCAGCATTGTCATCGCATACAAATTTAAGCAATCCCTTACAGAAATATTTGGTCACAAATAGTCCCAACTTAAGTCCCAAAATGGTCACAAGGGCCCAAACTGATCCCAAACTGGCCACAGCAGACCCCAGTACCTGAAGTTTTCAAATGTTTGATTCAGATTGGCCTTGGTTTGACCCTATGTTGATCCCAAATCGTGACCTGCATTGCCCATTGATCCCAACAGGCCCCAAGATAGTCACAATTTGGGGCCTGTTAATTTTTAGACCCTGGATAAGGCCCAAAATGGTCACAAATCGTGACTTAACTAACTTGGCCCCAGTTTGACCTCACTTGGTCACAATTGGTGAACAAGAATATTCAGGCTTGGTCACAAGACCCCTACTTAGCCATGGTTTGGGGCTTTAACACCTAGACCCCTGTTTAACCCCACTTGGCCACTAATCGTGACCAATAATATTCGGCCTTGGTCACAAGACCTCCACTTGGCCACGATTTGGGACTTTAGCAGCTAGACCCCAGTTTGATCCCCACTTGGTCACAATTGGTGACCAATAATATTCAGCCTCGGTCACAAGACCTCCACTTGGCCACGGTTTGGGGCTTTAGCAGCTAGATCACTGTTTGACTGCACTTGATTACAAACTGTGACTTAAGAATATTACAACTTTGTCACACAAGTCTAGAAAAGTGGGGTGTTATTTTCAAAACATTAAAAAATAAACAACTTGAAGTCAAGATACCACCACACATTTATTCTTTTACATGAGAGAGATCCTGACTACAACAAAAGAAATTCTGAATTGAATAAACTGAAAAAAAATTCAAGCCCTAAAAGCTCAACGATCGTTCGAGTATTTTCGTAAATCATAAGCCTTAAAATTAAAAGGTCACGTAAAATTCAGGAAGACTAAATGTTAAATTTTAAGTTTGCAGCTAACAATTAAAAAAATATTACATTGAAAATTATTTTATTGTCAATTATTTAAATTTTGTATCTTCTTTTAGTTATAGAGTAACTAATTTTAGTTACCAGTTTGTTTAACCCTTAAAGTGCGGGCGACGAGTATACTCGCCAAAAACACAAGCACAGCTTTGAGTCCTAAAAATAGAGTCCAAAGTATGCACGAGATGGCCAACAATGGAGAAACGACAACAATACTAGGTTCCCTTAAGAAGCCGACTGTAGACACGGCCGTGGACGAGTTGATAGAGGCGTGTGCCTGAAGTTAAAAGTTGCTAGTTTGAGTCCCGTCCAGGTTACCCCTACTTCAGTGGAGATAGAAAATTAATTCAGCAGTTAAAGGGTTAATTATAAATGTGTTGCACATACAAATGTTTGAAAGCTAACTATTAATAGGTTTTTTAATGGAAACCAAGTTCAGTCTAATGTTGAGAATATCAAACTGCGACCCTTCCTTAATTTTGTGTAGATTTTATGTATGTAAAAAATGGCTTCTAAAGTTTAAAACAATTTATGCCAATTAATTATTTAAAACAAAGTCAAACCGTCCTTAACTTTACCAAAAATCAATAAATGGAAATGTAAGATCCATAACTTTTAACCGGTAAGGAAAAGTGCCTATATAAGATTTACTGACCAGAACAAAACATGTCAGTGCAGCAAGGGAAGATGGCAGAATAAGTAAGTGAAAAGTTAAGTACATAGTGCTAGTGTCAAGTGTGTGATGTGGTGTTATATACAGTGTAATAGTGTAACCTAAGTTAGCTTAGGAATGGTGCCTAACATGAAAATAATATAACAGAATTCAAACATCAACTGTCACTTTTTCTTTTGTCTGGGATCAAGGGAAAAGCTGTGCTTTTTTTGGTCACATACTGGGATCAATTTAGGGCCAAAATAACTGTAGTCTTCTTGGCCCATTTTAAGCCACAAACTGGGGTTAATTTGGGAAAAATCAGCATTAGGCCCTTAATTGGTCACAACCCAGGGTCTAAAACGGGTCAATTCAAAGAATCTGCTGAACTGTGGATTTTTGTTGGTCACGAATTGGGGCCAAAGATTAGGTCACAAAGCCCTGAATAGGTCCCGTATGTTTCAATAGGGGGTCCAGTTGGTACCAACTGTGGGGTCTACTGTAGACCCCACAAAGATCCCAATTTGACCCCTCTCGTGACCAAATATTTCTGTAAGGGATATTGTTCAAATTCGATGTTTTTTGATAAATACGAATTAACCATGGCGGAAATTAACTGGAATAAGTTAATTATCAGGTATCTTAAGGAGATCGCCTCGAGACACTCACTAGAGTTAACTAAAACCAGAAAGACCGAAATTGTTGAAGAGCTGAAACAAGCTTTAGCTAATGACGTAATTGGGGAAGAACATGTCTGGATTATGTTCAAGAGCTAGAAAGAGATAAGGGTCCTGTACTAGTTAATTCTGTGGCAGATACAAGATTGGATCATATAAATATGGATATGACAAAGTTCATGAATAAATTTAAGCCAACTGACGATTCAAATTATTTTCTTGTGAACTATGAACGTATTTGCAAAGCAATGCAATTTCCGGAATATACATGGGCTATTAGGCTAATGTCAATGCTTCCTGGAGAGGCAGCAGAGGTGCTTGCACGTTTACCTGAGGACAAGAGTAGTGATTATTCCAAAGTTAAATGTAGTTTGTTAAATAAATACAAGCTAAATGCAGAAACCTTCAGAAAGAAATTCAGGGCTAGTAAACTAAAGGAAGGGCAAGCGTATGTCGAACTTGGCTATAGTTTACATTCTGATTTTATGCAGTGGATAAAAGAATCTGAGGTTTATCAGAATTATGAAGCAACGTTAGGACTTTTTTTGTTAGAACAGTTCTTTAGAAGCATTCCTGATCAAGTTAGGTTATTTATCCAAGATAGAACAGATAGGATAACTACCTTTAAAGAGTCAACCACTCTGTGTGATGCTTATGCAGCTAGACGCCCGCAGAGAGGGGAGGGTCAAATACGGGGTAACATAGGCTTAACAATAATAAACCAAGCAGCTATAAAGGGAATGGTGGTCTACAGAACCGGAATAAGGCTGAGAACAATTATCCTGATAGGAAACTTACTGAGAGTCCCAAGGCCAGCCCGGAAGAAAAAACAGAAGTGGATAAAACTAAGTCATTTGAAAAGAAGGAGTATCCTTGCTTTAGGTATGGCTCAAAATTTCATAGGGTTAGATTTTGTCCTGAACCCCCACCTGAATCAAATTGGCTATGTCGGGATTTAGGTCCTACAGCAAATGAGCTCCTTGAACCTTTTATGATTAATGTTTCTGCAAATGGGCAGCTCTTAAAAGTGCTGAGAGGTTCTAGAGCAAGCTATGACGTCACATACTCGGATTTGGTTAAACCACATCAATATACTGGGGAAACAATCTGGATTCAACCAGCTTTAAGTAACGAACCTGTCTGTCTGCCAGTAGCACGTATAAGTTAGAGGGTCAATTCTGAAAAATTGAGACAAAAGCTGGGGTTTCAGATACATTAAATGGCAATGTTAAATATATTTTGTCAAACAGGATGCTGCTGAATTAGCCCAAACTAATGGTGCCAATAACTGTGAGGTGCTAAATGCTGTAATTACTAGGTCAAAGACAAAGAAGATTGACCTTGAGGCAAAGGTAGGAAAAACATGGGAAATCCCTTGCTCTACCCCTCCAGTCGGAGTCGACAACAGCCCCAGGGAAATGAGGGTGACAACTGAGCAACTACCCCCTACCCCAACTCAAAAGGAAGAAAGTGAAAAAAATGAAAAAGGAAGTAGGTTTTACAGATAAATCAGAGAAAGAGCTTCTTTTAGGACCAGTTAGTAAATCGTTCAGTGAACTGCTACAAATTTCAAAGGAAGAATTTATA
This sequence comes from Lithobius niger, assembly GCA_023313725.1. NCBI lineage: Eukaryota > Metazoa > Arthropoda > Chilopoda > Lithobiomorpha > Lithobiidae > Lithobius > Lithobius niger. Next base: position 14,802 of record JAHWFP010257475.1, on the reverse strand, counting down.
ATGGCGCAAAAAGCTGATAAGGATTTAAGCAGTCTTTGGCAACATGCAGAAGCTAAAACCACTTACAAAAATGCGTCTTTTTTCACACGAGATGGAGTTTTGCGTAGAAAATGGTATGATTCCAAGAACAGTGGAACAAATATGTGTCCCAACTCGAATGCGTAAACATGTACTTTCATTGGCTCATGAGAATACTTTTGCAGGGCATTTAGGAATTAGTAAATCAAAACAACGCATGTTGGTTGACTTTTACTTTCCAAGGTGCTTTAAACTGATGGAAGATTTTGTTAAATCTTGTCCAATTTGCCAACGTACTGGTTGACCAAATGAGAAGGTTAAGGCTACTTTAAAGTTGGTTCCATTAATTTCTGAGCCTTTCGAACGTATGATTTTTGACCTGGTTGGGCCTCTAAAATCTACAAACACAGGATTTAGGTATATTCTGACTATGTTGTGTCCAGCAACTAAATATCCAGAGGCAATTCCATTAGTTAGAGCTGATTCTGAATCTGTTGTCAGTGCTATGTTAGTATTTTCAAGATTAGGCTATCCTTCCGAACTCCAGACAGTTCTTGGTAGCCAATTTACTAGTCAATTAACCACTACGTGGTCAGATAGGTGTGGAATTACGATCGTAAGGTCATCGGTTTGGCGTCCCAATCGAATGCAGTTGAACGCACGTTGTGTCTTGAAAGACAAGAAGATTGGGACAGGTGCTTAGATGCTGCAGTGTTTGCAATCCAATCAGTACCTAACGAATCAACAGGTTTTAGTCCAGCTGAGCTGACATATGGTCGTTCATTTAGGTCCCCTCTCACTTTACTTAAAGAGTCATGGGCAGACACGAATGAAAATAAAACGGTTGTAGAATATGTGCTTGAATTGTTGAATAGGATACACAACACTAAAGAATTAGTGCAGGAGCATTTAAAGGAAGCTCAAATACGGGCAAAAGCATACTATGATAAAAATACTCGTCATAGGGAGTTCAAACCAGGTGACAAAGTCATTGTATTAGTTCCCATGAGAGCTAATAAGCTGTAAGTTCATTGGAATGGTCCAGTGCAAATTTTGGAAAAGCTGTCCGAAACTAACTACTTAGTTTCAAAATCATCTGGACATAAAAGACAAACAGTCTACCATGTTAACATGCTGAAGCCTTATATTGACAGAGTAGAAAGCATTTGCATGCTTATAAACCCGCAGGAAGATGAAACTGAAATTGATAGCAATTTCTGGTACGGGGACGAAGGGGAAGAAAGGGCTTTAACTTCGGCTGAGGTATTTGAACAAGCTGCAGCAGTAGGCGATTTAACACCAGAACAAAAAGCACAAATAATGGAAATATTTGACGAATTTCCTGGCCTATTTTCTAATGTTCCAGGGTTCACTACATTGATCGAACATGATATTGTTATGAAAACTGATAAGCCAGTCTGTTCAAGGTCTTATAGATTTGCACCTAGGGAATATGAGTTAATTGCTAAAGAGGTTGATCGTATGGTAAACTTCGGGATATTGGTGCCTACAGACAGTCCATATGGCAGTGTGATGATTTTACATGAGGAACCAGGAAAAGACCCTAGGCCTGTGGTGGATTACAGAATGGTAAACTCCGAAACTGAAACTCATTCACATCCTTTGCCAAATATAGAAAAACTGGTAGAAAGGATAGTTAAAGCGAAGTATGCATCACTTTTTGACTGTGTTCGTGGATTTTGGCAAATTGGCATGACTCCTAGAGCTTCTCAAATAGCTGCTATAAACACACCAAGGGGGAAAATGGAACCGTTTAAAGTGCCTATGGGTTTGAAGGGGCCATCTTTTTCGTTCCAAAAACTCGTTGATAAGGTAATCAGGGGGCTGGAAGAATTTTGTTCAGCATTAGTTGATGATTGTGCCGTTTCCTCACAAGACTGGACGTCTCATTTGGCACATTTGCGTATATTTTGCCAGCGAATGCATGAAGCAGGTCTGACAATCAAAGCATCTAAGTCACAGATTGCCATGCCTGAAATAAGATATTTAGGCCCCATTGTAGGACAGGGAAAGAGGAAGCCATCTGACATCAAGGTAGAGGCAGTTAGGAAATTTAGGCAACCACGAACAAAAAATGATATCCGCAGTTTGCTTGGGCTTACAGGTTATTATTGTAAGTACATAAAGGGTTATGGGGAAATCACAAGCGTTTTGACAGATGCCTTACGCAAATCAGAGCCAGAGTTAGTGGTTTGGACAGACGCCGGGGAAGTAGCCTTCCAAAGCCTAAAGGAATCACTGACAAATCAGCCCATATTAAGAGCTCCTGACTACAGTAAAACTTTTTAGTGCAAACAGATTGTAGTGATAGAGGGATGGGAATTATTTTGTCACAGGAGTTTGATGGTGAGGACCATCCTATCTTGTATCTATCCAGAAAGTTGACGATAAGGGACAAGCTTACTCAGCCATAGAGAAAGAATGTGCATGTATTATCTATGCGGTGGCAAAGCTTAGGCCTTACTTGTTTGGTTCCAAGTTTGTAATTGAGACTGACCATAATCAGTTAAAGTGGTTGGCAAATCTATCTAACACGAATGGTCGTTTCCTTAGATGGAGCTTGAGTCTTTAAAATTATGACTTTGAAGTGCGCTACAAAAAGGGTTCCACCCACACTAACGCTGATGGATTGAGTCGTTACTTTGTATAGAGTAGAGCAATACCAGACTAGAGCATTAATGGTAAAGGCAAATGTAGTGGTCGGTTAAAGTATTTGAATGGGAAATTAATTATAAAGTACTTAATCTACTTAATTATATTGGATTAAGTAATAGTATTTGTGTACTGGTTTCATGCTTTGTTTAACTAGTTGTCCATACATGCTGTGAATCACTTGCTTTGTTCGCTAACTCCTGGTTACAAGTTTGATGCCACTATGTGCTCAAAGAGAAAAACATTGACTGTTATTCATTTCATAATTTGAGTGGAAGATTGGTGTTGTGTGAATCCTCTGAATCCTCATGAATATTTGGGTACTGGGGATTTGTAACGATTCTAGACTATTCCCGTACTAAATTCGTACAGTTTCCAAAGCCACTTAATGAACTATCACTTTCCCCAATGCTGAGAGGAAGTGAAGCAACTTTTCTCCATTTCTAAGTAATGCAGGAAAGCCAAACTGTGTTAAGAAGGTCCGTGTCAGTAGAAAGAGACTTTCAAGGAAGAACTCACAGTTAAAGAACACTTTTCGAACGCCGACATTAGGCAACTACATTTCAAAGAATTTCTGTTTCAGCTTCAATTCGTGGACTAAAATAGTGCCAGGTGACCTCAGTATTAGTGTTCATGAGCAAAGTATTTTTCCTTCTGTGTAAAGCTAAATTGTATCCTGTTTGGAAATTTTAGGTGTAAACTGCCTTGTTTTGTTTTTCCTTAAATAGGCAATTTTAGACCAGAGTCTTTAGCCAGCGAGTGGGAGTCAAGCTGTGTAGACCCTACTTAGTTTAGAGCAGTCTCCAGTATGCTCTAGCATTCTGTACGAACTGTATATATTGCAAGATGTAAAGCGAATATACGCAATTCTCAGTCTCTAATTATTTCAAGCTGTTGAAGTAATACTAATTTAAAGTGCAACTTCTGGGCGACAATGCTAAAGCTGTGAGAAAGGTGGCAGCATAAGATCAATCAACAGGTCGATAAAAGGTCATTAAGTGTGGGTCGCAACAGCGTACACCCTACGCTGGATTAGACCCTCGGGTATGCGTCGGCCATTATTGTACGAGAAATCAGATAGGAGGGGTCCCTTACTTTTCTGGCGGGCGCATACAGCGAGGATCAGCTTTCGGTGATTTCCTGGTGTGTTCGAGGTGCGTTCAGGTCGGCTCTCCCCTTTATTAAAAACACTCTTTTCGGAGTAGGAGGGTACGCGCTGAGAAGTTGTTCCAAACTGTTGGACGATGTTCAGGGGGGAACCTCCTTTAAGGAGGTTACCAAAAAAAGGTGGGACGCGGCTAAATGAGACACTCTTGCGGTAGCGACGGGTGGACAGTCTGGAACAGGTCGAAAGAGGAAGAAGTGTTGTTGTCGAACGAAAGGCCAGTCGGGAGGGAAACGTCGTCCTCGCGGTCTGGTTACCCTTGTATGTCGTCGCAAAGCCCCTACACGCCGTCGTCTTCCGAGAAGTAAAGCAGATTTTTTCGACTAGAGATACCTCGTCCACCCCAAAAAACGTTCATTCAGAGCCCGACATATGTTTGAAGCCAGACAGAGATTCGGTGCCCTTCACCAAAGAAGAGTTGGAACTGTTTTCCGTGCCTCCGCAGCAGGTTACCGTGAACGGCGACACCTTAGCGGCCTACCATCGTCTACCCACTCTAAGCGATGGTGCTGCTGGACCTGAGTCAGTCTTACCTCCACATCCGATGCAAGGTAGTCAAAGGAACATCGACGACATTGACCGCCGCTAATGCCGTAGCGCCCGTGAATCTACTCCTACACTCTGTTTTCCCAGTGCGACTGCAAAGTGAGCGGCAAACAAATATCCAATTCGGACAATGGGCACGCCTACCGCCGCTACCTGGAGACTCCGTTGACCCACGGTGGTGATGCCAAAAATAACCACCTTTCGACACAGCTATGGAAGAAGGACGTTGCCGGACACTTTGACGAAGCCAGCATCGTGAACGATGCGAAGAATGGTGGTTTTGTACATCGCAACAGTCTCGTCCAATCCAGCAAAGTGATCGATCTCTACGGCAGACCCAATTGTGACCTTTTCCAACAAAACCGTCTGCTACTCAACAATGTCGACTTGACACTGAAACTCACCAGAAGCAAGGATGCCTTCTGCTTGATGACTTCGGAAGCCAATCCGGACTATCGTGTCAACATTACGAGTGCCATCCTCTACATTCGTCGAGTCGTGTCATCCCCTTCGGTACTCATCGGCTTCACGGAGGCGCTCAAGTCCAATACCGCCAAGTACCCCATTCGTCGCGTGGAGGTCAAGACTTTCACCATTGCCGCTGGGTCCCGCCAGGGCAATCTCGACAACGTTGTGCTCGGAAACCTGCCTTCGTTCTGCCTGCTGGATTTCGTCTCAAACAATGCTTTCAACGGTGCTTACACCTCAAACCCGTTTAATTTCCACCACTATAACGTCAACTATCTCGCCTTGCAGGTGGATGGAAAAACGATTCCGTCCATTCCCTACAAGCTCGATTACACCGACGACCTGTACGTGAGAAACTATTTTTCGCTCTTCCAGTCGCTCGACAAGCTGACTTCAGACTCGACGCCCCGACTCCCATACGCCGACTATCCGCTGGGCAACTGTCTGTATGCCTTCGATTTGACCGCCGACAAAAGCCAGGGACAGTGCCACTGCAACCTTATTAAACAGGGAGCTCTCAGAGTCAACGTGACATTCAAACAGGCACTAACCAAAACCATCAACCTGATGCTGTACATGGTCCACCAATCCATTCTCGAGATTGACCAGGTCAGGAACGTGCTATACGAACACTAGAAAGACGCAGACCCACGAACTGAGGGCTGCGGCCAGACATCACAGCAAGCTCGGCGCACATTTCGGGTGCCACTGGGTCGCCATCTATTTTGACAAAAGAAAAGCGAGCGTGGACTATTTCTACAGCTATGATTTAAAACCACTAAACATTCACATTTTACGTTTTCTCAAGAGAACCTCGACGTTCAAAACCTACAATCTCACGACCTTGCAGGGGCCTTGCAGCTTCGTATGCGGACAATACTGCCTATACTTTCTATACCAAAAGGCGAACGGTCTGTCCATGAGTCGCATTCTATCAAAATGTAATCCTATGGCGAAAGATGCCAACGACCGGCCAGTCGTGAGATTCGTCAAAAAACATTTTAAATGGGATACGACTGAGCCTTTCATCGATGCCGGCTGCCAACAAAAGTGTAAAGCCCTACTCACTGGGGGGGGGGGGAGGGGTGAGAGAGAGAGATGTTAGTCGGGAAGCCTACTCTTGCTTTATGTAACGGGCCTAGTTTCTGGAGCTTCACTTCAGCTTGTGTACCCCTCTTTTTTACCACTGTGTAACGGGTTTAGGTTCTGGAGCTTCACTCCAGCTTATGTACCACTCTTTATCATTGTGTAACGGGTTTAGGGTTCGGGAGCTTCACTCCAGCTTGTGTACAACTCTTTATTATTGTGTAACGGGTTTAAGGTTCTGGAGCTTCACTCCAATTTTTTGTCCGGAGGATTAAAACTCCTCCAACTTACACATGTAATAAAATGAGAAAAAAACAAAAGGCCACTATGAAGGAGACTGTCATCTTTCTCAATCCTTCATGGATTTACCGCCACCCGTAGGAAGAGCAAAGAGAAGTGTGGTCCGAAGAGGAGTTTGGGAACTCCGAGCCAACATCCTTTTCGCGTTCGCGCTAAGAGGTGAGATCTCTGACAAAAATTTCCCAGCACTGAGCCACAGACTCTACAGGTCTGTGTTTGGCTGTGGGTTTCACCCCAGCCCGCTACGCAATACGTAAACAGTCAAAGACCCTCTTCTTTCTCAATCCTACATCCGTAGGAAGAGCAAAGAAAACCAACATTGCATCACACAAAGGGCCACGTTCAAAAAGGAGACTGTCATCTTTCTCAATCCTACATGGTTTCACCACCAC
>JAHWFP010257471.1:7808-17869 GCA_023313725.1 Lithobius niger | reverse complement strand
AAAAAAAAAAGGCCGTATCAGTATGGCTCAGTGGTAGGATCTCGGCTTTTGGTTTCAAAGGTCCTGGGATTGATTACCCGCTCAGGTAGTCAGACATATAAATCCAAAAGGCAACGTAAATAGGTTTGCGTCTTTATTTAGTGACTAAATGATGGTAATGGAATTAACCAGTTCTCATGGAAATACTTTGCCGTGCTTTGTGTTGGGGGTGACATAAACCTCCAAGTAGGCCTATTCATGGAAACGGGAATTTGTGGTGAAAAAATATCCGAGTTTGCTAACTTGACTGCTTGATTTTGCCTACTTTGTGTCTTCTTGGATTATGGGGAGTAGCTGCCCCATTTCCCTCTCCCAGTCGCTAGGCTATGGCCCTGCTACCCCTACCCTCCATGTTCATGACTTTCTTTTAGGTGTAGGACCTACAATACATTGTTCCTGTTATCACAAGACAACTAAACTTAAAAAGCAACCCTCTCGAATGTGAATCCAGTAGCAGTCGCCACTTGGCCAGTAGACCTTACAAAGCACTCGCCACATACCAATGACATCTTGCAGGATGCATGGTTTTTCTAATTCATGCATTTACGAAATTGTAAAATTCTCTTTAACCCCAGTATTAATGAAGATAAAGCAGTTACGTGGCCCTTATAAATCTGACCATAATGCCGCAAACCGTTTGTCTCTAACTTTTACCTTTCCCCAGATATCGCTTTTTTGAGTGTCATTCTCTATTGCTAGTTGGCATTTTGGCGAGTAAGGTTAAAATTCAGGTCGCCAACTGCTGGTTTTCATTCGCCAAATGGCGAGTGGCGACCGACATTGGAAAGGGTTGTCAGTAAGGTATGCCGAAGAAACTGATTTTTTTTTATTTTCAAAATCCAGTGGTTGTCCCAAGTTGGAGAGATGATTGAATTTCGTGAATACTAGAACGAAGAATTTGGAATTAACCCTAGCAGTTTCGTAAATTCAAAACTTGTTATTTCTTGTCCTTATGGTTTACACAAAATTCCCAAAGCTGTATACACTATATTCCAGCTTTCAGGCTGTAGCAAATTGGTTTAATTTAGCATCCTAGTCTTAGGAAAAACAAAAAGGAATTTACTACGGAAAACACAAGAAATGGAGTAAACCTACAGTATTTTTTAAATTTTAAAATAAAAATTTGGCAACAGTTATACCAAACCAAAGTTGAGGAAGCTTAGCCTGTAATATTCACAACATCTAATTTTTTTTTATATTTCAATTTTATGAGAATTAATTTCCATTTCAGTAATTTAAAAAAAAAGCTAGGTCTACTTAATGCAGCTGCTAAATAATAAGACAACTGTAAGCTACAACACATATTTTGAAAATGCACCAGTGTTGGGACCAAGTTCTGCAAGTGTATTATACAGGTCAGAGACTAGCCACTCAACAGGAGCCACGTTAATTGTAATCTATCAGCACCACGTTCAACTGGAGCCACGTTAATTGTAATGTATCGACACCATTATTGGTTAAAAATTACGTCTGGTGGTTTTTGGATCTGAAAGCCAAATATTGAAAGAGTTTGATGTTTAACTACACAATTTTAGGTATCTTTTACAAGAGCTAGCCACTTGCGATAAAAACTACTGCAGAACAAAATGGTCAGAACCACCACTATTTGGTAATTTTCGATAGTCCATCCACACAGCTCGAGTGTCTGCTACAGCATTGGAATATGCCCGATAGATGCTGTGGAGGTGCAGTGGGCCACAGCATCAACAACCACCAATTTCAAAAGATAAGAGACTTAAATAAAAGATATCAATACAACATCTTCAGTCAGCAAATTTTCGACTGTCAATTCTCTGGAGATGTTGGGGCTTCAGTCTTCTTCAGGCAAAAAAACAAATTTCACTCCATTATGTCATGTTCGATCGTCGTTAAGATCTTCTACTTTTCGAATCGGCGTTCTAGCGTAGCCTCCACCACTTGGAAGGCCGGTTTTCCACCTCTTGCGCAGCTCATCATTAAACTCGCTAAGAGCAGAAACTTTATTCCAGGATTGGTTGTTCCTTGGATATTCACCAGTTCAACCTTCTCTCGCATGTGGTGTTGAATAGCCAGGGACTCCAGGTTCCTCAGATGCACATCTCTGAGTTTGACTCAAGGAGGGTTTCAGCGCCTTCCCAGTTGATGTTGTCGTGTACTGCGATGCCATTTGTTGTCGTGCTACTCCTGGTCTCTGCCATGTGCTGCTTGATATGGCAGCAAATTCCTTTGCGCATCTCACCGGCATGTGCATCTGAGGAGCCTGGAGTCCCTGGCTATTCAACATCACAGCCGAGAGAAGGTTGAACTGATGAATATCCAAGGACCATCTAATCCTGGAATACAGTTTCTGCTCCGTAGCGAGTTTATTGATGAGCTGCGCGAGAGGTGGAAAACTGGCCTTGCAAGTGGTTGGGGCTACGCTCGAATGCCGATTCGAAAAGCAGACGTCGAACATGACATAGTAGAGTGAAATTTCTGTTTTTGCCTGAAGAAATAGTAGAGTGAAATTTCTGTTTTTGCCTGAAGAAGACTGTCGTCTGAGCCCCAACATCTCCAGAGAATTGATAGTCGAAAATTTGCTGAAGATATTGTAGCTTATATCTTTTATTTATTTGAAATTGTGCATAAACGATTGCTACGAAGATGATTCCCGTATTTCAAAGTAAGCGCTACGACATTTTTAAATAAGATACGAGACAAGATGTGAGCCAAGATTTTCCAAATTCTTCAAGATTGCCTGAAGAATACATGTGGATGGACTATCGAAAATTAGCAGAATAGTGGTGATTCTGATCTTATCACACTGAGCGTTTTGTGCTTTAGTGGTTTTATCGCGAGTTATAATGAGCTCTCGTAGTAGAAATTCGACCGTTCGTTTCTTCAATGAAAGCTAGCCAATGGTGTAAACCCCAAGAAGAAGCCTCCCCAAACCCTATCAGTGATTTCACATGGAATAATACGTTTGCATTTCACGCTATGCCATTCCACCTCAACTCACGCTAAGTTATGTATGCGTGTCATGCTACAGTGGGCTGCTCGGCCTACATGGGTAAAAGTAAAGCAAAATAAAGTGGTATTAAAAATAGGTTCTCGTAGAATAGGACTAGACAATATGACTCAGTTTCGACTGCCTGGTCGCTCAAACACAAGCGGACATTCCTATGAACTTCACCGAACATGAACAACCCTACCAGTAATTTTACTACTTTATTAGCTGTTCGCCGAAATTCAGTATGTCAGAAAAAGTACCACACGATAAAGTTTTTGCGCGATAGCCTATTATAAAATTAACGATAATCGTGCCACCACTACTTCTTGAGTATACCCAGAGTGGGGGTATACTGAGGTAAGCCCAATGTGTAGACATCGTGTACATCTAAATGTTTATCTCAGGTACCACAGAGGTATGAACACCCGAGTGCTTGCTTTTGGTGCACATAAAGGTATACCCAAGGTTTGTACCATATTGTACACCTGCAGCATTCCTACATATACCGAGGTGTATACCCAAGGTATACTTTTGGTTCATGTTGAGGTATACTTAGGCTATACTTTAAGTTCAGGAATAATTAAGTAAGGTATACCCAAGGTATACAATCAAGGTGTATACCTTCGGTATACTCAAGGGACCCGTGATAGACACCTTGAGTATACTTGAGGTGTATACCATACTTGACTATACCCTAATTTAATGTATACCTAAGGTATACCTCAAGTTGTGCCAAAGGTATACACCTTGGGTATACATCTTGAGTATATGTTGATACACTCCAGGTGTACATTCAGGTACAGACCTTGGGTATACTTTCTGTGTACCAAAAGCAAGCACCTTGGGTATACCCAAGGTAGACACCATGGGTGTAGATGCAGGGTATACTCGAGGTATAGATGCAGGGTATACCTCAAGTATATCCCCACTTTGGGTATACCTAAGAAGTATATACCATTTGTTTATACACCTCTGCCCAAGCGGTATACTATTGAGTATACATATCAGGTATACCTTAGATATAGTGTGTCCATTTTTTATATACCGAGGTATACACTTTGGTATACTTCAGTGTATACATTTGGGTGCACCTTGGTTGTATACACAGGTATTTCAAAAATGGTATACCCAATGGTATACTTTCCGAGTATACAGCAGGAATATACACTGAGGTATACCCTAAGGTATACTCAGGTGTATACATCTTTTTCATAAGGGACGTTACATTGAGGTAGTATTTCTTATTAGTACTGCGCTATTATCTCCTTGCACCGTTGCTCATTAGCTATGGAGGCACTCTTCCGTGATCCCTTGCTTTATCTGCGAAATTTGGGTGTGGTGACGGACAGCAATATCCGGTCTGGACTGGTTTCAGGTGAAGTATTTCGAGTTGTATCTAGAAGCAGAGAAACGTAACATACCGATCGACGATCTGAAGTTGTATGGGGTTGTGGATGATGGGCGTAGTGAGAGTTATGAAGGAAAATTACAAGTCCAACAATGTTCCAAGAGCCAATGAGACTGAAGGCATGTCAGTGTTAACCCAGGTTAAAGAGCTGTGTAGCTCTGTCATGTCCAATAAACACTGACAATGTGATTAACGTGAAAATGAATACTAACACTTCGAGAGATGTGATGTGGCTGAGGAAGCTGTATAGCGGTTCGCTATCAGATGTGCGACTGCAAAAGTCCGTGGTTCTGTTCTGTGCTGCAAGTAGGGTGCCGTATTTCTCTGTGTAAATTTTTGAGACAGTGGCAGGTGTTGTCGGGGCACAAGAGATTGACGCAATACGCTTCTTGAGATCAGGAAATGTCTACTAGGTGGTGCTGAAATCACTCGTAGCCAAAAGGCGGATCCCTGCTGCGCCTACGGTTTGGCTAAACAGAGTGGAGGCGGCAATTTACGACCTCTCCAAACAGCAGGTCAGTGCACGATTACATTGGTTATACCTTATGAGGTAACAGAAAATGGCATAAATGTGGCGTTTTCGAAGTTCGGAAGTCTACAGCAACACGAACGAGAGCAACTGCTAGTTGCATGAAGATAAGTCTGTGAAACGGGTGTACGTGTCATTTCAGTTAAGCTCAGAAACACAATGATCCTGGACGACATCCCGGATATAATCTCTGTTCGTGGAATCACGACTCTTGTTTCCACTTCTGACCAACAGCCACGCAGCGTATGCTGCAGGTTACGTGAACATTTTCGCCGTGCGTGCGTCAGTGAATGTATAGCTGTTATCGAGATCCCCATGACCTCTGTCCACACCTTCATGAAGTGGCGGTCACGGCAATGCAGCTTGGTGAGGCTGGCACTAGTGCCGCAGTCTCTTCGGTTGTTCCTGGCAGACGAGGAGAGGATCCGAGTGTGTGAATAAATAAGCAAGAGTGTTAGTGTTAGTGTGAGTGCATGTGCTGCTGTGAGTGCCACGAGTGCTGTGAGCTTTGTTCAAGCAGGAAGTTCAGCGGAACTAGAACTGTCTGACAGTGAGCCAGCTCAGCAGAGTAGCTTACCCTGCCTGCTAAGAGAAAGAGAGCTTCACGCTATGCAACGCGCAGTGAGAAGAAGAGCGATGAGGCAAAGGAAGACGCTATGGCACAACAGATTGAAAGTGTACCTAGTGTCGAGCATTTCACAGTTACTACAGGTCTCCCCAAACACAGTGTAGTAGTTTTGCCAGGGCGACAGATGTCGACTTCTCAAGGAAATGCAGCATATGAAGATCACCATGACTGCAATGAAGTTACCAGCAACTCAAATGGTGTGAGTGATTCAGCAATGAGTGTCGATCCTAGTATTGTGAACTCGCTTCTTGTGAGTGATAGTGAATTAAGTCTAAGCATGAATGTTCCTGTTAGTGAGAGCGTTATTGGGGATGTTGAGGATGTGAGGTGATTGATAACGCAGATGACGGCAGGAAAGAGGGAGCGGGTGGGTGGAGTGCCTGGGGCTCAGTTGTCTAATCCGTTCCGATGTGAATATTTTTTCGGCTCCTGAAATGCGAAGGGCCTGACGAATAAAGCTGAGGAGGTAGAGGCCCATCTGCAAAGTCGATGTCTTCAGGAAGCGGGATTGGTTGATGGTTTAAATATGTTGGTCGATGGAGTGGATTGAATGATGACCAGACACCACCCTACTGTGCGAGTATTTGTTAATTGGTGGATTCCCTATTGTGTGTGGCAGCATCGGGACAGTGCTGGTGTTGATGCATACAGCATATGGGTTTGGACTAGTGAGAGGTGGGTCACTGTGGTCTTTTGGTATGCTACAACCAGATTATCAAGAGCTGTTTGGCAGCAGTAGCTGCAGCAGTCCCTCGAATTTTGCGTCATTGCTGGTGACTTCAATGCCCATCATTATGAGTGGGGGCCGAGATGGTGTGATGCGCATGATCATGGCCTCTTTCAGCATTGGAAGACTTGAATTTCAGAGTGATTCAAAATAGGAGACCAACGTTTGTTCAGTTGAAGGGGTACAATTTTCAAGAATCCGTACTAGATTTCTTCCTCTGTTTGTCTGGGATTACTGAGTCTTTCAACTTTTTAGTGTCTGATGATTTACGCGGCAGCGATTCCCTGTCCGTTGCATTGTGCCCGTCCATGTGTGCCAGGCCTACAATTCCATGGCACACGCAGTTGAACTCAGGACCTGTTGTTGATATTGGCACCTTCGACCATTGGCTCTGATGGTAGTTTCCTCCTTGTCCCCGGCAGGCACAGCACAAAGGAAGGTGCAATGCTGCCAAGCCATGGTGGTGGACAGCGAAATGTATGAAAGTTGTCCGGGACCATTGAAAGGCATACAGGTGGTGGAAGCGGGCGCCATCGGCAGAGGCATGGGAGTCTATAAGGTCGTCTGTCATGAATCTGTTTTTTTCTGCACACAGGGAAAGCAGAGTATGGTGAACGTCTGCGCAGTCAGGTTTCTACTGCAAGCACGATGTCCACAGTTTGGAAAGCACATGCACCCGTAGGACTGCAAAGTCGAGGCGACGTGGGTGTTTGCCGTGGAAGACCGTTTTAAGATATAATGGAATAGCCAATGCTTTCAGCCGATGCTTTGCAGAGGTATTCACTCTCCCAGTTGGAGCCACTCCTCCTCACCTTTCGCAGCACGCTGAGTTCAACCAGACTGAAGCTCTGTTTCATCTTAATGAGCTAACTGTGCCCCTGCATAAATTTATAACGTCTGGCATACATAACCTTTCGTACGTAAATCTTCACTCAGTCTAGTGCTGCTAAGTCAGAGTTTCTGTGTGTCGTGCAGGGTTTATTGGATGGTGACGTTGACTTTCCCTCGTGGCTATTCACGGTTCTTGTGCCTGTATGCAAGGTGGCAGTGTGTGCTCAGATCTTGGCTAACTACATTGCTATTGCACTTCTGTCCTGTGCATGCAAGGTCTACAAGTGGATGCTCGTCACAAAGCTCAGTTGACATCTTTAGCATTAAGGTTCTGTCTCGGCTGTTCAGTTTGGTTACAGATCTGGCAGAAGTGCAAAGGATGCCTTTCTCGTTTTTCTATCTGGCATGCGTGGGGCCTGGGCTTATGGGAATGCTGTTGTTGCAGTATTCTTAGATATCAAGGCAGCCTACGATACATTGAGTGTGGAATGAGTTCCTGCCTCGCTCGTGACGGTGGGTGTGGGCTGCAAGTTGTCCAATGCTATTCTAGCCTTGCTGGGTCACCGCCCATTTGTCACCAGCGTCAATGGGTACTGGTTGAACCAGATTTAATTGGTTCAAGGCTTGCCTCAAGGCAGTTGCCTCATTCCAGTTCTCTTCGCCATGGTTGTCAATGATGTTCTGTCTGAGATGCAATTCAGTGCTAATGTTGTCTGCTATTCAGATGACATTGGTCTGTGGTTTTTGGGGAGTGATCCGGTCAGCTTGGTGGGCTGCACCCAAGTAGCTGTTGATCTTGCAGCAGCATGCCGTGCTACCCATGGATAATCTTTTGCCTCCCTCCAAAACTGTCTTAATGGTTTTCTCCCAATCTGCAGCTGTTTGTGCGACAATAATTAACATCTGTGTCGGTGGTAACAGCGTCTGTGCGTCCTAAAAAGTCAAATATCAAGGGGTCAAACTGGATAGTGGGCTGACGTGAATAGCAGATACCCATCTACTGCGAGTAAGAATAGCCCGGCAGCTTCCTGTTCTGCACGTCCTAGCTCTGTTCGAAAAGGAGCCCTCCTCTCGGTCTTTAGAGTGTTCATATGGTCGGGTGCTGATTACCATCTCCCATTACTCGTTACCACGCAGTAGCACAACTGTAGATTACAGGTCTGCATTAAAGACTACCTGGGAGCTGTGATGGGCTGGTTGGTATCAACTCCAGTCCCAGCGCAGTTAGTTGAGGCTGGGAAGTTGCCACTGCGTCTTCGAGCATATGACTTGCTGTGCTCCGCAATCTCAGTAGGGAGAGGTGTGAACCTGTGAGTATTATCTTGTCAGACTACAGTATGGCGAGCAGACTGACCAGTGAGAGTCTCGGAATGACTGATCGAGGGTTTTCTCTTCTCTGTGATCCAGCCCTTCTTTCGCTGCTGACTGATGGTCGAGTGAGTCCTCCTTGCCCATGGCTCTAGTGTGTAGACCTTACGACGGTTATCATGGAGAATATAAATGCCTGCGGCGTCTATTGTGCTGTGTCTTTCTTTTGGAGTATCCAGGTAGGGAGTCGGTGTGTTCATCTCTTTGCTCAAGCTCACTATGGGAAGAGTGTTGCGCAATGTTTCCTCGAGTTTCGTTTGTGAGATCAACACCATTTCCGTTGTTTTGGACACGGCTCACGACCTGCAACTGCCATCGTTCACAATTTTCACGGACTCCCTAGCTTGCCTGTTGGTTCTGTGTAGGTCCCTGGAGGCCATGGAGGTAAGCGATCTCCTCATCTTCGAAGTGCTGGAAGCTGTGGCTGGCAACTTGTGTGTTCCTTGCGTGTATCAGATGGTTTCGTAGGCACAGTGGCTATTATGGGATTGACATAGCCGAAGAGGTTGTAAGAGACGCCACTCTCTCTCAGTTGAACTGCGCCATGCTCGTTCAGTCACCACAGTCGCACACGACAACTGTGTGGTCGTGGGCGTGCAGTAGGTGGCAGATTGAGTGGAGAGCGGCTGCAGTGTGGCATGTTCTGCATGGTTTACCCCCAGTATTTTGCACAAAGTCTGGGCTTGACTGCCTTCCTGTTCACAGGGCGCGTGTTCTTTTGCACCTCCGGACAAGGCATTTGCTTTTTGTATGTCATAAACACCTTCTTGGATGGACGCGATCTCTGCTGTGTACTGCTTTTTTTTCGTTGAAGCTGTTTCTGCTCCATTGTCCCCAGTTCACCAGGCTTCGGTATGCGCTGCAATTGTGGATGCAGTCGAATGACCCTCTTCTGCCCCTACTTTCTATTGCACCTTACGGGACCAGAGATCTACACTGTCTGCAAGCTGCGGCCCACTTCTGCATTGTGATGGATGTCCGACTTTGATTGCTTTGGAGCGCCTGCACACCAGCTATTGTGGTTAGCTCGCTGTCCGCCTCCTCAATCTCTTGGGATCCTTTTGAAAGATTCTCGCATGTAGCAGGTCTCTCTTGTACGTTCGTGACAGGTCTTTCTGTTGTCACCGGTTGTCACCGGTCGGTAGGTCAGTGCAAGTTTTCCAGTTTTCCAGTGACTTCTTTCTTGCTAGAGCTTAAGAATTTTTGCATTTGGTTTTGAGTGTTTGCTGTTGTTGAATGTAGCAGGCCCTCGTGGGGTCTGGGGTTGCAGTATTGAGACGTAGGTCGTGAAGTCGTAAGTTACAGAGTGCTGTAGTGTTGTAGTGTCGTGATACTGCAGTTTGAGGGCATACAGCCTTGACCCATAGCCGCTGAATAAAAATCAAATCAAATCAAATCAAATCAAAGAGCTGCTTGTACAAACGAAACTAACTAGCCACCCAAAACCAAAACTGGTAGAAAAACCCATCAAGTATCCGAAAACGGTCGGCCTTTGAAGGTAGTGATTTCAATTAATCAGGGAAAGGCCACCAAGGTCAATCTTATTAGCCAAGTTAATCGCAC
>JAHWFP010257465.1:0-11167 GCA_023313725.1 Lithobius niger | reverse complement strand
TTTTAAGCATAATTACTGAAGTAAGTATTTGCAGGTAGTAAGAAACTAGAATATAACCAAAAATGGACCTTAAAAATTGTTAGAGAGCCCACCGTTATGTAAAGAAAAATATGATTCTGAATCAGCATTGGTGGAACTATGCTACGGTACCAATCTAAATTGGTAACTAGCTTACAGCCTGTTTAAAGACGGTCAAATTTATTTTATAACAACAATAAAATGACATGCCTCTTTAAAATTGCTTATCCAATTACATCGTTCCCCATCTCCCCCTGCCCTCCCCAGTTGCCACCTTCGCGAATTACTTCTCCCTTTTCACAGAATCCACTGTTTTGCTTCTGTTGGGTTTGAAAACGTGATGCAGTTTAGTTTGTAATCCCACATTCTAATAACATTCTAAAATTACTTGGCTCCTTTTACTATATGTACCTCTGCTACGACATTTCATCCTCTTCCCCCATACTTCTCCCTCTCCCCGCTCTATCTACAAAGCGTTTTTCTGCCCCCCCCCCCCCCCCACGTGATTCAGTTCTCACATGGCATTCTGGGAGCGTTACGCAGACAGCCAACCAGTCGGCCGGCCATGCTGTCACGAGAGCTTTTCTAATGTAGTGTAGAGGTAGTATTAGAATCTTGGCAAAAAGTCGTCCGCTTTGTAGTCCATCATGCCCATGTTGAGTTTATGAGTCCAACACTACATTTAAGCTGCCTTACAATCTGGCCAATACAGAATTGTTCAAATGAACCCGCCCCATCATTACATTTTATCGGTAGTGATAAAGTCTGGTTTGTCCTTCGGCTGGCTAAATTAGGAAAATAGACCCTTGAATATGTGACACGTTTTTCTTGTACGTCTTGATCCCCTTTCAGGCCAATGAGGGAAAAAAAACTTCCTGGTATAACAGATAGGCATACTACGTACTACTATTGGTACTGGAATTACATTGCATGGCTTGATTTGCTTAACATAGGCATCGAGTTGGAACTGCATATTCACTCCTTAAATTAGCCAGTTGCTGCCATAAAATCGGCAAAAATTAGCAACAAGAGATTTCCTTCAAACAAAGCAACTAAGCACAGCTAAGTAGTTAGGGTTGTTGTCTTAAAATTAATGGAATCCCGTGAATACCAAAGGAGACTTACAAACTTTATACAGCAATTAGTATGACCATTAAAAGTTAAAACTACTCGACAAATTGTTTACAAAATAGAAAAATTACTTACGGGATTGGTTAGAACCACTTTTCCCTCCTTGGTTTTAAGGATTATGGACTGCTCGTTTTTGACTTGAATGAAGTCGGAACAGACGTCTTCAATCTGGTCCATGAATATCAACTACAAAAAAGGTTCACACAATTTCACCAAATTTTTTTGTGTTCAGTTATGAAAATTGCAAATAAAAAACCATACAAAAAAGTTATAAGAAGTACTTTCAAAGCAACTGAAAGATCTTGTATCAAAGTGGAACTGAAGTGGAAATTTATTAATTTCAAGGATTATTATTTAAAAAAAAAAGATGCAAACACTACCTTATTCTGGCATCTAAAATACTGGCAAAATCTGCTGCCACCCAATATAAGCCAATAACAAAATGGTTGTATCAGACGGCATGAGATTTTGTGCATAACTGATAGGATTTGGGGTGGGTGGAGGCAGGGGAACAGTTTCACCACAAAACATAATTTGCGACTTCACTTAACTTTTTTTTACCAAGCAATATTCCTATGCTACATTTATTTATTTTTATCTTGTCCCGTACCAAACATTTTGCATGAAACATTACTCGATAAAAAAATGTTTCATGGAACATGTTCCATTCTTAGTCTGCCTAAAAGAAAATCGGTATAAAATTTGAATCTGGAAAAATTTACAATTTTCCTAGTTATTTCACTCTTTTAGTGGTGACGAAGGTTGGAGAGGGATTGCAGGCAAGAGGGTTGAAAAAATTGCAACACAATGCGACATAGGAGGAAGGAGCATGTTTAAAAAGACTTCAGCCCGGACCACACGGCATCTACTCACGTCTTTCATCGTAAGAATCACTCCCACATGCTGGATGACTGCCTCACTAACGCAATGCCATTGAAACAACTTGCCAATGATACAAGGCTTTACTGTTTCTCCGTAAGTTGATTCATTACAAGTTCATGCTTGGGGTCAAAGATTGTCTTGGCTTTCTGATACGCTTTGTTCTGATACGCTTTCTGATATGGCTTTGTTTTGCCTCGTCACTGACCAGATAAACTCTTAATTTGCCATTTGTTGGCCACGTTGCCTCGAGTCACACTGTTCCACTTGACAACGAACCTACTATGGGAATGGACACGCGACGACAAGGTGACACAGCTGTCAGTTATGGGGGAGAAGACCACAATAGCTCCATTAAATAATACAATTCTACCAAGATTAGATTTAAAAATAGGATGATGATTCGAATTACTATGATAGTTCATGATATAACGACAGAGATTTCCAAGATGTAAATGCTCTATCTCACAATCACAAATACAATACCTGGCAAATTTTCAATTGTCTTTTCTTGGGGGTTTGTTATTATTCTCCCTCTCGACAGTCTTCTTTAGGCTGCTAACAAAAAATATGAACACTCGTGTTTCCTGCTGTCAACCTTATTTTGACGTGACCGTGACCATCTAGAGTTGTGAATTGTGGCATTCCACTCTTTCATTAGTCTACCTCGTAGATCATTTCTGACGATGTGTAGGATAGGATAAAGGGGATTTGACGGTGCCTGGATGTTCATAAGGCCGGGGAACTGGATGGCTATTGGCTGACAATTCTAATCTTCTTAAATGTCTGTCACTAGTTGAATTTGAGGCAACCAGAGTGGTGGTTTTTTCCTACTCTATCTTATGATTCGTTACCATGTGGTGAATTGCGATGCTGTCATTTTCATCTTTGCTCCTCATGACTGCCATGTGCTGCTTCACCTTGTTTCTCACACCTTTTCGTGTCTCACCAATCTAAACGGCATTGCAGTCCCCCAAGAAAGGACAGTCGAAAATTCGCCAGATATTACAGTATGTGATTTGTGAAATTGAGCATTTTCATAGAGAAATCTTTATTGTCAATTTGATTTACATGTTGGTACAGCAGAGTTAAGTAGATTCTGCATCCCTGCACAAAACTGAAACCAATGTCGACACAAGAAAGGAAAACAACTTTGTGATTTACTCACCTCAGGTTTAGAACTACTGGACTCTGTATGTAATTCCAACCTATTAGGGTATAGTTTAGCGTAGCGTGTTTGCCAGGCAGATGCAAATGGACCACCGAGTTTCTTGATGTAGCCGTGTATGATGCAGTCCGACTCTACGGAATAGGAAAAAAATTAAACTGGTGAATAAACATTGGCTAAAAAGAATTTATACCTGCTAGACAAATTTGGAAGGATAAGCGCGAGATGGGGTAACAGTGACGAAATGAATGCTTGGTTGGTAGGAATAAAATCTTTGATTTCAGTTTTTAGATTAACAACACACAATCACCAAGCAAATTGAGAATGGAACAAAAGGTGAAAGTTCTACATACAATACGATGAAGAAATGTTGACACGCTTATTTTCATAAAGTCAAGATATCACTCCATATCTTCGGAAATTTTCGATGATCAGTTGCCATGGAGATGTCAATTCACAGGCGATCAGCTTCTTCAGGTGGTCCACTTTAACTCAAAACATCGTCCAACGACCGTTCGTCGTCTGCTAGGAATTTGAAGCGTGAGCGTGGCGTCCGGTATTTGTTGGGTTCCCATTTTGGAAACCAATTTGAAAAATGGGAAACCAACCCAACAAATACCGGAGGCCACGCTCACGCTTCAAATTCCTAGCAGCCGACAAACGGTCGTTGGACGATGTTTTGAGTTAAAGTGGACTGACTGAAGAAGATGATCGCCTGTGAATTTACATCTCCAGGGCTACTGATCATCGAAAATTTGCGAAGATATGAAGTGATATCTTGACTTTATGAAAATAAGCATGTCAACAGTGATTTCTTCGACGTATTGTAAGATGAATTTTCGTAGTAAGGGGTGTGACGTTTTCAAAGTTCTACATATACAGGATTGGAATTTTTACGCAATACAAATTTAGGGTTTCTGAAAATAAAGACCCGATACAAAATATCAAAGCCGTAAAGTAAATGTAGCAAAGTTAAAATTCCAAGAAAGTATACACCGAGAAATACAACACAAAACTACTGTATTTATTTTGTGCACTGTTGCCAAAAATTGTAATTTCCAAAATTGAGACTGCCAACATTCAACGCTGAACCGAAAAGTGCACGCTTGAAAGATGAAATACTTACCTTTCCTTTTCAGCTTATTTTTGTTGAAAAATAATGTTCGTGTCCAAATTTCAATGCACTCTAGCCCCAATGCATGCGCAGCGCTGCTTCAATTTTCCCACACTTCTTTTTATTCAACTATTAACCAGCTCGAATATTTTAGGCTAAGTAAAAACCAAACTCAAGATTAAAGTTTTGTTTTTACTTCATCCAAAAATACTTTTCTTTTCCACCAACCAAGTTGAACCCAGTGCTCTAAGCTGTCAAGGTCTAACCCTTCCCTTACTCAACCCATGCTCTGCCAAAGAGAACTCGAATAATGTGCTCCATTGATCTTACCTACAAGAATGAATTACACACTTAAGATCCCAATAATTATGCTTCACCCACCTCTACCACCAACTGTCACGCCGGAGAGCTGACCGCCTCAATGACCCATGAATCAGTTTCCAGTGACGATAATTTTCTCCCCTTTCTGTTCACTAGCCAAATGCTCTTAGACAATGGTTAATAAAACTCCCAAAACCAGATATCCATCTACCAGTCCTAACCTTCTCCATTTCGCTTTCCATTCCACCTATTAGACAACTGCACATCTTAAAATCAAGCTGCTCTCAGCCACGGAGAGCTCTAGACAGAAACATTCGTCCTTGTTTAGGCTCGTCGGTAGAGAATACTTTGTGGATGAGAGCATGCTTGATTTTAGTGATCAACTGCCATTAGGCTACGAAAAAAAGTAGTTGTTTCTCAGGCCCTGCCTGGTGGTCAGATTTGCCCCTTGTCGATGCTTTTTATTTGCTAGTTCAAGCTAAATTTATTACCGTTACAAGGAAAAGCAATTCAGTTAGCTGAAAATAAGCATTATTTGACACGTTCAGCTCCGTAAAATTAAGTGTTTTGCAAGTTTTTCCGTAAAATTAAGATACAAGTGTTTTGAGCAGTTGAAAGTAAGACTTGAATTGCTTCCAATAAAATAAAAAATAAAATAAAAAGCCTGGTGGCCTGGTTACTTTTTGAATGAAAATACCCGAGAAACAGACTTATTTCTTTTCGCGGCCTTAATAGGCCTAAATATTAGTGTCTATAACATTCAGTAGAATGGAGCCCCATACAAGCAGTAGTTTCTGCTCATTAGCTTGCTGAAGCTGGTCTGGTTTCGAACTTGTTAACTGCAAATTTCAAAGGTAGGACTACTAAATGAAAACTTCGTTCGTCGTGTTACTGTGAAAGTTTGTCAAAATTTGAGTCACAATTCAAAGAATTGTAGAAAATTACCGCTCAATTTTCACAAAAAAGACACTATCAATCTACTGCTCATTTTCAATGGCAAACTACCATCTTGTGTAGGCCATTCGACAAAAGTTTTTGGCTTCTTTCCACCTACATCGTCTGCTACGAATTTGTAACTGACGCTCCTCAGCACTCGCGGCGTCACATATTTTGTGGGCAGCGTCCTCACTAGCTCATCTAGCTTCCACTTCCAGCCAAGCTGTTGTTTCAGGTTTCTCCCAATGATGTCGTCGACTCGGGAAAATGTAGGCCCTTGAATATTCTTCAATGAAGAACCTCCAATTTCATACAATGGTATGGCTATTGATTCTAGACATCTCAGATGCCGGTCATTCTTAGAATTCGAAGTCAACAGCATCTCAGCCCTATCCCACCCAATACTATGCTTTGACTCCACGCAGTGAGCTGCAATGCTGTTGTCTTCCTTTCTGTTTCTCACATTGGCATGTGTTGCCGCATTCTTGTCCGGATTCCTCTCTTCGTCTCTCCTATATATGTAGATGGCATCGCAGTCTTCGTCACTTGTACACGCCTTCACGAACATTCTTCACTCCCACATCATTTCTTCATCCTTCAGTTTTTGTGTCTTCTTAACATTTTTCTTTCATTTTCCCTCTCGTTCCTCGGGCTTCCTTTCGTCAGTTTTTTTATGTTATCCATGTTCTTAAAGTACGTAGTGAAACCGCACTTGTCTAACACCCGCTCTATTGGTTCACTGACCCATTCAAGATGTGCGAGGAATACTTTCAGCCTCTGTGCTTTTTTTTCTTCCTCCTCCTGCCGTTTCTCTTGTTATTCTTTTTCTCATTTCCCACCTTCTTTCGCATTTCATCAAGATACCAGGCATCTACAAGATACCATGTGGAGACTGCGATGCCGTCTATATAGGAGAGACGAGGAAAGGAATCAGAACAAGAATGGGGCAACACTTGACCAATGTGAGAAACAGAAAGGAAGACAACGTCATTGCAGCTCACTGCATGGAGTCAAAGCATAGTATTGGGTGGGATAGGGCTGAGACACTGGTGACTTCGAATTCTAAGAATGACTTCGAATTCTGAGATGTCTAGAATCAATAGCCATACCATTGTATGAAATTGTAGGTGCTTTATTGATGAATATTCAAGGGCCTACATTTCCCCGGGTTGAAAACATCATTGAGAGAGACCTGAAACAACAGCTTGGCTGGAAGTGGAAGCTAGATGAGCTAGTGAGGCCGCTGCCCGCAAAATACGGGAGGCCGCGAGGAGCGTCAGTTACAAATTCGTAGCAGACGATGTAGGTGGAAAGAAGCCAAAAACGTTTGTCGAATGGCCTGAGCAAGATGGCAGTTTGCCATTGAGAATTAGCAAGACATAGCAAGAGATTGACAGTGTCTTCGTTCTGAACAATGAGCAGTAATTTTTCTACAATTCTTTACTACTAAAAGTATTTCTGTGCCTCCAGGAACCAGCTGACCGAATTCCTCAAGCGGAATACCAGCAGTGAAGGGCCAGGATGATGCCAGTGTGCGTGAACTGAACTCGGGAGTACTCCTTAGTGCCAATAGAACTCTACACACGCTCCTAGCTAGAATGCCCTGCTATCTGTGACAAGGACAAATTTGTCAGGTGTTTAGAAGGTTCCTTTGGTCTCTTGACATTTTGCTCCAAAATCAGGGGAAAACTAAGAGCACCTTTCAACGAGCCTTTATTGTTCCTCCGAAATTCCCTGCCTCTCACTACAGCTGATGGTTCCCCATGCAGGACAGATACAGACGGACCACTTCTGCAGTGGCTCGTAGGGAGCTGATGGATGGCTGGAAACGAGTAGAGGCAAGGACCAGGCCGGGAAGAGACTTATCACTCTGGGTCTTTGGAATGCGAATGCTTATACTAAATTTAAAGTCATTAGGGTAGTGATCTCTTCCCAAAATGTAATTCTGATATGTAGTCTATGATGCCCATCGACGAAGTTCACCTTCTTCGGAAAGTTCTGTGCACTAGGAAATGGAAATGGTCGCTACATCATACGGAGAAAACAATTTTCGAAAGCACATGCTTCAGACATCACTAATCTCAATTGCCCGTTTAATCTGTGCTGACCATCTGTTGTCTAGGAAGGCGGCCAGATTCGGCTTGAAGAATTGGTAGATGTTCTTATGTTCTGGTCTCGTTATGCGCTAAGGTGAAAATCATTGTGGGTGTTAGATTTGAGCAAAACGGTGGATTTGTCCCATGCAATGTCATGATTTGTTTTAAGGTGATGTAGTGCTATGCCATTCGTCAATACACCATTATCAGTGTCACTGAAATGCTCTTTGAGACACTCTAGCTACATTTAGATGCTTTTAGAATCCACTGATGCAGGACAAATTTTGTCTGATCGATTGGTTTGGCGCGGATCCAAATTTTGCCCAGGTCTTCTTGAAAGATGCAGCTCATCATAAGAGTTAAAAACAAAATCTCAGGCACAAATTAGTCCAAAATTTATACGGGTGCCACCTCCTACACAGCACATGGTGACTGATAACATTGTTAGGCCTAATGGACAGGGCAGAGCAACATGTATCTAAACAGCGCTTGTCCAGAGAAACTGTTTGGGATAACGGAAGAAAGGTTGAACATGTGCACGCAGGCTGGTGGATAGCTGTATGGCTCCTGGTGGATGCTGTAGGAATGCATTGAAGTTTGGATACAAGCATTACGTGAGAGCAAAAATAAGCCAAAAACAAAAAGTACCTGAAAAGTAAAGAAAGCTGTTGGTTTATTTCTAAATAGAAGGGAAAATTAATTGATGCACAACTTTTTAGGGGAGATGGAGATGCACGATAACCGTTTTTCTAGGTTGCCATTTGCAATTTTTTTCTCATCGCAGAATCGTGGAAAATCACTGTCCCTGGCTTGTCTGGAGCTTGGCAAATCAGTTGGGGAAAAAATCTCGTGACACACCCCAGAGCAGACAAATCCTTCATTTTGCTGCATCATTTTGTTAGGATGCTCAGTTGCTTGGTGAGCGTAAGCCATGCCAAAATGCTCCAAGCCAGAATTCTTTAAAGATGCAAATTAGGCCCACGTTTTAAATTTACGTTGATGCGCTACTGCTTACCTTTTTCATCTTGGTCAAACTTTAATTTTTGTTTTGCTCTTTTTTTATGTTCCATTTTGTCAGCTTCTTGATTAATGGCATCAAAGACTGTCTCAGAGACTTCTTGCTGCCACCGTTCCGAAATGACCAAAGGGAAATTCTTGTACAACTCTTGATCACCTTCTGCAAGCTAAAAATAAAAACGTTTATATGGCATGGATAAGCACCTGTGTAATCTTGGCCAACCTGGCACAATTAGCAGTAAGCAGGTACTCAAATAAGCAAACACTAGTTCTTTGAAAGCAACATGCAGCCAGTTCATGAAGTGGTGAAATTTAACTGTAGTAAAAATTACGAGAAAAATATCGCGATTACCATAACTATTTTCAATCACAAATATGCACCATTTCAAAAATCAAATGACTGTTGGCTATGCGTAGAAAAATTTAGGGAGTAAGGGGTCCTAACAAATGTTTACGAGTATGTCGAAACAACTATGAGGTTTTTTCCACTTTGAATTCAATTGTTACTTGTCATTGTTGCCGGATAAATACGTAATTTCACATCACCCTGAAAACAGTTTGTGGTGTGCTACTAATTTTCTAATTTACCATGTGGTTGTGGTATCTCCTCTTTAAGCGTCTCCCTTCTTTAGGCATTTTTTTTGGAGGGTTTTTGGTTGTTTGTTCTACATCAAAGCTGTTGACTGTTGAAGTGTTTTAAAATGGCACTTGCAACCTATGATCTTTACGATGCATGTCACGTGCATTGCTGGCGTTACTGGTGGTCACCCAAAAATTCAAAGACTCCGATGAATATAGCTTTTTCCTTTGAAATTGTGCATGACTAGTGTAAACAATGAAAGACTACTTGATAAAAAAAAAATGCCAGCAATGCACACGACACGCACTGTAAAGATCAGTGGTGTGAATGCCGTTTTCAAAAAACTTGAGATGTCATGACTATGAGGTTATAGCTTTCAAAAATCAGCACACCATGGACTTGTTTTCCAGGTAATGAAGTTTGAAATTGCGTATTTCTCCGCCAACAATAACAAGTGTTAAGACTAATAGTAGACTTAAAATACCACTGAAATTGAAGCTTTTTCAAAGAAATTAATAGGTATTGCTTTGCTGATCTGTATACTATTATACTCCAGTTAATATTGTTAGATTTTGAGCATATAACTCTTTCTGGGCAAATACCTAATCCCCTATCCTTAATATATGTTTTTCAAAACTAGGGAGGAATGGCATCTGAGTATTTATGGTACGTCAAGAAATTGCAGGTCTTGCAGTAAGATCAGTCCACAAAAATTCAATAATTTTTAAGGAGTTCATTCCAAAACCAACAGATGTAAATTTTATTCACCGCCATTCCATCCTGTGACTAATGACAGGTTGAGGAAGTGTGGTACCACATATTGCATGCGTGTGCCAAGTGTTCAGCCAAACTGCCTCCAACAGTCGCAAGTTGCGATGGATTGAATAGGTTGTTTTGGAAAACACAGTGTGTTAGCGACGATTTTCAAGAATTTGCACCCTTCAATTTTTTTCTTTCTCAGGTCAAGCACCTGCTGTGCAACCCTATCTTGGGTGTGAATTACGAAACTGGCCTTATCAAGTTTATTATCAAGCTGCAATTCTTGAACTTTTTAAGATTTAAATTTGGAAGAAGGACATTCTGCCTCTGTGTAAATGAATTACTTTAATTCCATGTATTTTAGCATTTGACCAAATCACCAGTTTTTGCGTTCACCTTTAAATTGCAAAGGGGAACACAACATTTCTGATATGTAAATGTGTTACAGTAATAATTAGAACCAAGTGTACCCACCTTTATGCCTTTAGTGTCCTCTTCGTCAAATGACCCAATATCAAAAGCGTCAGCTGCATTCACTTCCCCCCTCGGAGGAATTAAAGGTGGTGGATATTTTTGCATGTAAACCTGTTGCCAGTCCATGCATTTGAAGAATGGGTGATCTTTCACTTCTTCAGCACTACCAACATACAAAATTTAACACTTAACTTAAAATTCAAACTTTAACCGAAGCATTTTAGTTTTTACACAAGTCTAAAATTACATTCACCACACAATATGAAAAGCTTTTATAACACATGATAGGTTCATTGAAAGGAACTAGGATCAAGAGCGGTGAGGCTGACAATCTAATCCTAGGGGGTATGGGGGAGTGTTATGAGCTCCCCCACTCGGGTGGGGGATTTTGGGGTTTTAGACTGGCTTCTGGAGCATACTTTTTTATTAACGAAAAATAGCCCCTCACACCACAAATGAAAGGTAAACATTTTTTCTGTTACCTGCTAAAGTTATTCAAGCAAGTCGGAAAGGCAGCAAATAATGTAGTTAGGGGCTGAATTTTCCAAATTTGGTCATTAACGACTCGTTGGCACTGATGAAATCATTCATGCACTTCTACAAACGTCACATTTTTGCTGTTGTACGTGCAGCCAATGGATCCACTCATTTCAAATTTGCTGGCACCTTTTTCC
>JAHWFP010257442.1:0-23051 GCA_023313725.1 Lithobius niger | reverse complement strand
GGTATAGATCAGTGGTTCTCTCACTCACGCATCGTCTGCTCGATGGTAGCCGCTACCATGTAACGATCGTTTTTTAAAGTTTTGTGCCTCGTTGCGTTCTTATGAAGGTGAACGGCCTCTTGTTTTCACCGAAAATTTAATGAGGGAACTTTTGGATTTTAAGCTGGACTGTTAAATTTTTCCTGAAGGTGGTCTTGTGTTACTCTTCCCGAATCTTCCTGATTCCAGATTTTTAGTGAAGTCGGTACCATAGCACACCCAATGCTGATTCAGAATTATATATATCTTGATGTAGGTGTTTTTTTCCAACTGTGGATTCCACAACAATTTTAAGGTCTATTTTTGGTTTATATTTTAGTTTTTGTTAAAAATTCAAAAATTATTTGAGCTACCGACTTTTCAGTAGCGCGAATGGATGCTCTCGAAAAAAAGGTTCGAATGGTGTATTCAAACTTCAAAATCTGTCAAAATTTGACCGAGTTATGAATTTGGACGCGCATATAAGACAAAATTAAGACGTAATATAAGATAAAATAAGCGCTCCTGCAAGTCGAGAGGTTAAAAGAAAGTCTTTTGCCTTACAATCGTGCCATTTAATTTTGTTGAATTAGTTGGGAGATGATGGCTATCATCAACATTAAATATAAACAGAAGAGCGCAGCATGACTAGAGAGATGTAAGTAACATGGCCGTGGAAGATAATGGCTTACCTTGGTAGAAACTTGAGGCAGACATCGAGGAAGCACAGTTTCAGTAGTTCACACTCCCTGCGTTGTGAGAAAGTTTGTCACTTGTGGAAGGCAGCCCAACCCCAGCCGAAAAAAACCTGGGAACAATTTTTTCTCCATCGCAGAATCCTCCTCACTGTGTTACAAGATTGGGATCCTTCCCTATGCCTACGGCGCGTTTTTACCTCATTAATGCAGTCATTTATGCAAAATATTGTGTCACTTCCGCCTCTATCCCACTTCCCCCTACCCTGCTCGCGTCCACTCACTCTTTTTCTTGCCGCTGGCGCGTGCAGTCATAATTTCTAAGCTAAGATTGTTGAATTACTGAGGGGAATTCGTTTCGAACTATCGTTTTCGCAGTTGAACTGAAGTGCGCCATCTTTCCAAGCAAAGCAGCGTGGCTACGAGGCTACACGGTTTGTGGTGAGTATTTCTATCGATACTGGTTGGAGAGTATTAAGATGGCGGCCGGCATGGCGACGGCAGATTTAGCGAGAACGAAAAACGTGGCGGCCTGTTCGGCCGGCCAAGTGCGTCCGCACGTGGATATAATTGCTTCTTGAGAACGTTGCGGCAGTGGTTTAATACGGATTGTCAGGTTCGTAGTATTAATTTTTGGTTTGTGTGGCGGAATTTGGCAGAGAAGTATGTTTGGGAGTTCAGATGTGAAACCCATTGTCGGAGTCGGTAACTGACCGAACCGACAGGAGCCGCGAGTGGCGGACGGTGGAAAAAAGTGGTTGGAAAAGTAGTTGTTGGTGATAAAAAAGTACGAATGGCTCTGTTTTAAAATTTTTGTTTGGGCGATGCGGAACGCTGGGGCGTGTAAGGCATTGGCTCTACCGAGTGCGAATAGGTAATTTTTGTTGGATTGGATTGTTGGAGAACAAAAGCTGGAACGGAGCTTGAAAATAATGAGCACATGGCGTGCTGGAAGTTTGAGAGGCCATAGGGCAGATTGGGCGGCCATTGGGGCGTCGCCGGCAGTGTTAGATATTGTAGACGGTGCTGGTCTAGAGTTGGGAAATACGCCACTGCTGAGAGCGGTTTCGGCGAGACCGCCATTATGTGACGATGCGAATGAGATTGCTTCGAAATTGAGTGAGATGTTAGCTCAGGGTGTACTTGAGAGAGTGAAAAGCGGGAGTGTAGGATGTGTGTCACCAATTTTTTCAGTGGCAAAGCCAGTCGGATCGATCAGGATAAATTTGAACCTGAAAGGCTTGAAGGAGTTTGTAGTGGTACGGAAGTGCTACTTGGATACACTACCGAGGATAGTAGAGCATTTACAGCCAGGGTAGTGGATGGCTACCATCGATTTGTCAGGCGTTCTATGCAGTGGCAATAAAGGACGGTGCACGACGATTGTTAATGTTTTTCCTGGCAAGGTTCTCTTTACCGCTTTTTGTGTGCTGCCATTTGGGTTGGCTTCGGCCCCGGGTACTTTTATGAAGCTTATGTCAGTGGTGAGGCGCTTCTTGCTCCGGGCAGGTGTGTTAATTTTCGTTTAACTGGATGGATGATTTTGCAGTGGTAGGCCCGTCCGCAGCAGGTGTGAGGCGTGATGTGCGGAACGTGTTGGAAACCTTGCGGAAGTTAGGCTTTTTCGTAATTTGTGGAAAGAGTGTGCTGGTGCTGTCGCAGGCTTTGCAATCTTTGGGTATGATGTTGGATCTGCAGTCAGCCCGTTTTGTGCTGCTTCCTGAGAAACAGGCTCGTATGGTTCGATTGGTTGCGGGACGGCAATGAGACCCGGTCACGGTTGTTAAGGAGCTTCAATGGTTGTTGGGGCTGGCAGAAAGTTGGTTGTGTGCCGTGGAAAACGGCGAGTTGCACACACGTTGGTGGCAACACGACCTGGTGACCTAATCTTTCCCAATCTTGTAACGGTGCACGGAGGCAGCCTCTCGCAAGGATGTTGCGAGGATTTGAACTGGTGGATGAGTCGCTCGGTGGTAGTGAAACCCTGGGTGTCTGTGGAGGTGCAGTAGTGGTAACAACGGGTGCCTCGGACATGGGCTGGGGACCAGCCTCTGGGCATTCGCAAGTGCAGGGAAGGTGGCAGCCCAGGGAGGCTGCCTTGCATGTAAATGCGAGAGAATTATTGGCTATGCTAAAGGCGCTAGACGTTTTTGGGGACCTGGTCAGGGGACGGGTCGTGCGAATCCTTTCGGATAATGTGGTAGCCGTGTCGTACGCGATTCATCAAGGGGGACGAAGTCCTAGATGCTTAATGCCATGGTCCGTTGCCTAGAGCAGCATAGAAGCCAGCTGGAGTGTGTGGTACAGGCGGCATTTGTGCCGGGCAAGTTGGATATGACAGCGGATGGTTTGTCTCGAAATTTCTGGGACAGATTTGACTTCCGAGTGGGTACTGCGGCGTTCCAGAGGATTCGTAGGTAGTTTGGGACGCCAGACGTGGACGTGCTCACATCAGAGGCGACGGCCCAATTGCAGCGATTTTGAGTCGTGGGGACGCTGCCCACAGGCCGAGTTTGTGGATGCGTTCAGTGGGAACTGGGGCCCGTTCTTCCCGTACCTTTTCCCCCGTGTCCTTTAATTGGACCTTGCATCGACAAGCTCGTCGTGGATCGAGTTGAATGGGCAGTACTGGTGACGCCGTACTGGCAGTGTGCGGCCTGGTTTGTCCGGCTGTTGGCCTGTACCAGGGAGGGACCGTATCCCTTGCGGAGCGCAGGGGCCCTCCTCTGGGACCCGTACTTAGATGCCGAGGTGGCGGATGAGTGGGTTCCCTGGGTAGTCTGGGGGGTAGGTACAGGCTGATTACTGAGTGGACGAAGGTCACCACAGCCATCTTCGGAGCGATTCCGGGGTGTGCACAGCTTACTAATCTATCCCAATCTTGTAACACAGTGAGGAGGATTCTGCGATGGAGAAATGAAGATTCTCCCAGAGAACTTGTTCTCGCCAGGAGAATCTAAGTTCTCTGAGTCGAATCCGACGAAACTATGTTACAAACACTGCCCGCCCGCCTCCCTGCATGGAATCGTGCGTTCGCAGCCAGAAAAGAGTGAGTGGACGCGAGCAGGGTAGGGGGAAGTGGGATAGAGGCGGAAGTGACGCAATATTTTGCATAAATGACTGCATTAATGAGGTAAAAACGCGCCGTAGGCATAGGGAAGGATCCCAATCTTCTAACACAGTTTCGTCGGATTCGACTTAGAGAACTTAGATTCTCCTGGCGAGAACAAGTTCTCTGGGAGAATCTTCATATTTCTACCAACTTCAAGCCATCGAACATAGTGTTTCTCTTGCCGTTTCTACATAAACAAACCTTTCCAACTTCTGATTTCGCAGTTCTTCAGCTCGAACTTTTTATTACAGTTTCACGGGAACCCATTTTCCCATTTCTTTCGGATTATTAAACCATAACTCTTTTCCTACACCGAAGACCGTCGATCGCCGGTAAAAACGCATCAAAACTCAGACTTGTATATTCGTACAAATTTGTTTTCTATTTTTGGCATAAAGCCTTTTTTTAGCCCTCCGTTGTAAGATAGGCTGGGTACGCTCGCATCGACCTTTAGTGTACATTTTATCAATCCTTTGGTTATTTACTTGTACGGTTAAAAAACACTATTTATTTAGGCTTAATTGCCACTCAACTAGGCCTATTTTTTCGAAGTTGGTTTTAGCAATGTTTACCTAAAAATTCATAGTTACATCCAGTTAATTAATTAGTTTATTTTAATGCATTTATTCTTGCTTTTAATGTGTAAGCTTTTCACGTAGGTTAACATTGGTTCAGTACTGCCAATTCAAACTGGTGCCCGTGTTTCACTTCTGCAATTTTATATTACCGTGCGCAAAACTCAACTCAACAGTAACCATTCACTTTAACCCAGGCATATTTTTTCTTGTTAAAATTCTTTTCATGCATACAAAACTTCCCCTACTGATTTCCCCATAGTCAACACTCCTTGCTCAAGTTCAAATCGTCACTCCACCCCCTTTTGCAACTTTCCTATGTCTCCTCCAATCAGCAGTCATTATTAATGTTGCCAAAGGCTCCAAGCCAATCCAATCTGCCTAGCTCTTCTACGCGTACGTGCTGGGAGCAGCCAGGATTCGACCAGCTAATATAAAACTGCTGACCAAGATCGATAGCATGGCTCACCCACCAAAAGCTACAGGTTACTACGGCAGTTGGAAGTTCGAGATGTCCTTTCTGCTGCTGCAAATGCCATGCTGGGCAAAGGTAGTAAACCAGTCTTAGTTTAGGGAAACTCTGAAACTCTGATTATTTTTGGTTATGCCAAAAGGGTTGGTAGTTTTTATTCCTTAGAAGCGTTCAACGCTTAAGTGTATTTTGCAGTATATGACCAAGCTCTAAATACGTTGAACTATGAAAACTGTTGTGCATCAAGCAGCATAGAACCAACATTCATTTAGTTAACCATCTGGATCCTAGAAGCTCAATTATCTGGTCTATGCATATACATTTGAGTTTAGAAAAAAATACTTTTAGTACCCAGAGGGTTAAAGGGTTAACTTTGCTTTGCAAATTAAAATACATGCCTTTTACGTTATTCGTATATTGTACAACTGTAGTTTTAATTAATAGCGCTAAAAAATAGGTTTGCGACTAATGTACGATTTTGCTTACTGCAAAAAGAATCGAAGATACATCCGCATCTAACCAATGTGTAGTTGTTTTAAACTAGGCACATACAATTTTATTGTTGGATAATAATGAAAGCTATGCAGTATTCATATTCCATCTAACCAATATGCATAACAGAGAAGTTGTATACATGTAACTGTTCGACCCATTTTGTGTAGGGTAAGTGTGCCGTGAAGAATGAGGAAGATGCGCAAATGGCTATGCAAGTTTCCAATGCCTTGACACAGTCATTGCTGAAGTATAGATACCAAAGTATACCTGGAGAGGTAAGTTCCAGATTTTATTTGTTTATAGTTTTGTAGGGGCTCCAAAGTCAACCACAGAACTGGCATTGGTACTGGTTTTTCCTTCATACCAAATAAAACGCTTGTTAAATAGTTGCTGAGACAATTTCTTACATGAAATAGTTGCACTCATTAAATTCTTTTAATTTAATCCCTCAGGACTTATATTGTGATAAATGTTGGTAACTCTTATAGATCCTGATGGGATAACATAATACACGAAGACATAACTTTTTTATGTCACAATTTTACAAGTGAGCATCTTGTTGTTGGGTCAAGTGGTTAAGATATTTTCGCCAACTCCATGGCAGAATCAGCGCTGTGCTATGTAGCGGACTGTGTAACGGTGCTGCAGACAAATTTGACTGATTATGACATAATACACCATTGTAATTGTCTTGAATGAGAGCCAAATCAATACGTTAACACAATACGGTAAAAACCGTAAATATGTGAGTATAACCACATTCGTATAATTAAAAGTTTCACATCATTTCCTGCAGACTAGTGTTGGGTACCACGCTACCAAAACTGTAAATACCATGCATTAAAAATGAAAATGGCGCTAAAATTATAACAATAGTTCATTTAGTCCTTGTGTTGTGATCAACAATAGTAAAATTAGAATTCTAAACATTGCACAAAAGTAGAGCCAAATTTGCATAACTTTGATGCTACAACAAGCGTTTGTTTCCATTTCTACTTGGATAACATGTTAACTACAAATTTTACAAATTTCATCAAATATATCGTGAAACATGCATGAAACTTAAATCAGGGGAGTGGAGGGCGAAACAATTTGTCAATAAAATTTTTTGTTATTGTTTAAAAATCGGGTGTTGACGCCCAGCACTATAATACCAGATAACGCCTCATTCATAAGTACCGGAGAAAACCGAGTACCGGGGTACTAAGCTTGGTACCGGCACCGTCTGAAAAGTGTATGGTACCGTCCAACACTACTGCATACAATATTTTTCAGATTTGTGTCGCAGATAACTTTATTCAGTAACATAAATATTTATGAAGGCACAGACTTAATAATCAATATTTTGGTGAAAAGCTGGGTTATTAAATTCTTACGGCCTTGAGGAAAAGTTTTTCACTTGCATCCAAAAATACACAGCCTTTATTTTGCTTTTTATTTATGTAATTTCACTGTCCAATTTGCCAAATTTCACCAAAACTACTAAAGTTTCATGCCACTATTCAGTTGTCCTTGGACGCTATCGCATGAGTGATCCCACTGCCCATGTGGCTTTGCATCACGTTTTTGTTGGTCAGGCCAATGAATGGGCATGCCTGTCTGTGCGTAGTCGCGGAATTTTAAATTTGGGTGATAGGATGTTGAAAGAAGTGTTTGCCGGTGCTTGTGATCATTGCCTTATGCATGGTGACCGGTATTCGGAGTGTAGAAAGTTCTGGTGCTGCAACTTCGAAACGTCATATACGAAGTTTGAAGGATTACAGAATTGAAGGTTTCGCAGTTATCCGAAAATACTTCACTTTTTTAAGGCTTTTAACGTGTAAGATGCTCTTTTTACTGTCAAACACACGAGTGTTTCCTACTGCTTCTCAACTTGTCCTCTGGGATGATCGCACTCAACTTGTCCTCTGGTATGATCGCATGCGCGGTGTTAGCGCTAGGCGGCCGATCGTCACTTTTTTCATTTGACAGACCACGTGCCAGACGTGTCTGTGTGCTCTCACCGATTTTTGGTTTTAATTTCACCATGTGAACGTGGTTCTGTGTTTCACTAATGTGTTTTGTGTGCATCATGGGGAAAGATTATCCTATCGGATCGATGGTCACCTTTTGACACCGGTTGATAAATAAGAGACGTGTAGAAAGTGCTGTCCACGATATTTTGCAGAAGTGAAGTGTGATGTGTGCAATTCTCACTCTGAACAGGAAATCAACAGTTTTTTCCACATAGGCATTAACGGAAAATTCAACGGAAGCTTTTGAAAGAAATAGGGACCAAACGGTCTTCGATTGACAAGCGGTTAATGCACAAGGGCCTCCAAGACTTCTACCCGATAACGTTGATTTGTCCGATCGTTTTTTAACATAGATTCCTATGTGCCGAAGGCCACCTATACTTTTCATTAGTTTTAAAGGCTAAAATGGAATCCATATTTTGCAGAGTTGAAGCCAAACTTGTCACAATTTGGGGAATGTCGACAACACCGTACAAAGGCATATCGCCATGTCTGTCGCACAGTTTCAGTGACTACTTAATCCTGAATTGTCAGCAACCTGGCCAACGGCCCCAGGCAACCGTCGAGCTATATCTGGATCGACAGCAGCCAAGAGCTGGCCCTTCACCATTTGTTGAATTTTCACTTACGGATTTCCTGAACAGTATTCCACAACCGGATAATGTATCCAAAATCATGGTCCATGACGGATTCGGAATTGGTGAGGCCAGAATGTCGCGCTCCTACCCACTGATCTCTGCTAGTTGCTTGTGGGTTACTTCTCACTGTTTGAGTTGGATTTGAATAAAAATACTACCGGTTTAGCCACGATAGTGAGGGCAAGTGCGACTTAAACTGGTCCCGTGGTTAATTGGCAGTTAGCTTTAGCTTTTCATGCACCCCAGCCGAAGCCATGACACCAGAAGGAGAGAGGGATAATTTTGCTAGGTAAATCCCATCGGAAATTCCTAGGTTCTTTTACATGCCACAAATGATATGAGCATGAGACATCACTGGGCCCTTCTCTTCCCAAAAATGCCAAGGGTGGCTGAGGCCGGACTCGAACCCCGGGGCACATGAGACGGTTAGGCTAACCATCAGGCCACCTTGCCCCATA
The DNA here is from genome assembly GCA_023313725.1 of Lithobius niger. Lineage (NCBI taxonomy): Eukaryota > Metazoa > Arthropoda > Chilopoda > Lithobiomorpha > Lithobiidae > Lithobius > Lithobius niger. Next base: position 14,573 of record JAHWFP010257442.1, on the reverse strand, counting down.
ATTGGGAATTAGCGGTGGACCTTGCTCTTAAGGAATGGCGCACTCCTATCCACTGATCTTTACGGGCGTGAGCAGAAGCGGAGCTCGTAGGCCTACTCCATCTGGAGTTGAGTTCCAGAGAGCTCCGCTCCCACTTTTACTAACAAAAGGTTACTTAGCTAGTAACATTTTCTTCGAGGACAAGTCTTTAATAAGCATGTAATGTGCAAAAGTGCTGACCACTTCCACGTGGTTTAAATTTAAAAAAACTGTAATTTTTACAACAACATTATTGTTATTTAAATAAGTAGCAAAAAATTTTCTTTCAGATTCTTGAGTAGTCATTGAAAACAACAGTTCGTTAGGCAATTTTCAAAATTATAGACAACTGCGTTGTTGACAAATTTTCAACATGCGCCAATAATGCAATTGTTGTGTATAATTTTGAAAATTGCGTCGCGAACTGTTTGACTCAAGAATTTCAAAAGTAAGAAACTGCAGGGTATTTTCCCCCACTTGTGTCGACAATGGTAATTTCATCATTCGGTTTTAGTGTGAGAAAAGTAAAGTTGTAAAAATTACACAGATTTGTGAATTTAAACCACATGGAAGTGGTTAGCACTTTTGACTAATGTCCTCAAGGAAAGTGTTTCATACCAAGTTTTATTAGCTATCTTATTTTTACTAAGGAAAATGGAAATTAAGCCAACAGCGAAAATCATACACAAGAAATAACGTAGTTCAGTAAGCCACCTTTATGCACTTACGTTTCGTCGGAGTGGCATGACCCGGATTCGAACCAGCTACCCAGTTATTTATTTATTTATTTATTTATTTATCTTATTTTTAGTCAAGGCTATTAAAGTTGAGTTCTAACATGCAGCATATTCGCCAGCAAGTGCGTAATGCAGACTCAAAATAGTCGTGCCATTTTACAACCGCGGTACCAATTTAATTTGTGTCCATGGTAGCCGAGCTTAGGCTAGGTGTCTGAAAAAGCTGACTTAATGATGGGGCCCTGGCAAAGTCCCTGCCAATCATAGTTAACCAGAGTAGCATGAGAGACTACCAAGCAACCTCAGCAACTGTGGGATCTTTTCTTGCCTATTCTCTGTCATTTCATGATTGATAGTTGAATTGTAGACAGGTGAATTTTTGTTAATGTTTGTATTGGTAAATACTAAATAGGTAGTTTTACCCGTTAAGTTTTGTGGATCCGACGATGCACGTCAGGTGTTTTTACGTTTTCAGTCTACATCGGATTATATCGAATTGTCCAAATGTATACCCTTGCTATTAGGCTTTCGAGGTTTGACGTGCTCCCAACTTTAACCATGACTCCAGAAGGCGAGAGGTGCAATTTTGCTATGTAATTCCAATTGGAAAATCTTAGATTCTTTTACAGGCCACAGTTGATATGACAATGAGGCATCACAGGGCCTTTATTTTCTGAAAATGCCTGGTATGGATGAGATAGGGCTCTAACCAGGGACCTCTGGCGTATCAGATATCCGTGCTATCAGACCGCCTTGCCTCTAAATTATGCTTACTTGTACAACAATGAAGTACAAGCAACTCACAATCAACCTAACCAATGGAACCTGCAAAACACTGACGAATCCTATATACTGCAATGCAGTTTTGGATCAGCAGAAGGACACGATCAACCTAACCACCAGAGCTAACAAATCTGATAAAAGCTGAGTTGTGTGTACCTTGTTGTATCTGTTTTCATGATTCTACAACACTATCAGGAACAACTTTTTTGCTTTGCACAACACTCATTTTCAAAAAGTTAAGATATTCAAATCGTACAATATCCAGCAAATTTTCAACAGATTTTTTAGTCAGTAGGTTGAATTACTGTTATTCATCTGGCATCTTCAGCCTTCAGGTTCAGTTCGTATTCTGTTTAGTAATTCCATTTTGTTTTTGTGTAACAGTAATCTAAAACAAAATCCACAAGGGTGAAAGAACCCGCCAAGTTTCAGCCAATCAACATAGTGATATCAGAACCAAAATGGCTGTCACCAAGTTGCAACATTTGTTGCCAAGCTAATCCCACTGAGTATTAGATCAAAGGATAAATCAAAAACCTAACCATTGCTACTATCGGTAGCAATGGTCAAGTTTTTGATTTAACGTGCGAGGTAATAGTCGGTGGGATTAGCTTGACAGCTAATGTAGCAACTTGGTGGCAGTCATTTTGGCTCTGATATCACTACTTTGATTGGCTGAAATTTGTGGGTTTTGTTTTAGATATCACTTCTTCTGTAGTTTTTTTTTGTGTGGCATCTTATTGTAGCTACTGCCCATATATCTACTGCTGTATATGGCCAAGTTTGGCCGAAAAATATTGAATAATAACAAAGATATTAATTTTTTTGTTAGTTTTGCTGCAATCATGTAAATTATATTTAAAGCATTTGCTTGATGTGCAGTCAACCATCAACAATAAGTAGCGCGGACTGCGGATTTATTAAAAGCTTAGTGGCCCGAAGCAATGCGCCCTACTATACTACAAACAAGTAGCACGTCCATTTTATCGTCAATGTTGTGTTGCCGATTATTTCTGGCAGTCCGTTTGCATTGTTACTCGTTAACACTAATAACAAGTAATGCTTATTTTGATCACCGGGGGCGTTTTCCTAAATACAGAAAAATGGCATTGCAAACCATTGCAATCTTTTTAGTTAATGCCTCCCCAAACGTCAAATCTTAAAAAGGCACGTATTGGAGTTAAAAAAGTACTGAATACCAAATTTCATTCGTATCTGTCGCATAATTTATTTTATATGAGCGGAATTAGTCAGTAGTCAGTTTATAGTAGTCAGCTGAAATCAACGATCTTGACGCACTTTTATCACTTGTATAAAACTGCATTGATACAGTTTATACCCTCCCCCCTTTTGAGCATTATTTCCCCCAGAAGTTCGAGAGTTGTCTTCCTTGCCGGGCTCGTACTAGTACAGCGCATGCACAGGCTTGAGCCAGCATATGTAAGCTCCAGCGCAGCGACCTGTCAGCATCATTTCTTCTAGGGTTGTGACGTACTCAGGGAGTAGACGATTGAATCCAAGAATAATCTCAAACCCAATTTACTCCTTACTGCATAGCTAGGGGACTATGCACTGAGAACACATATTAGGCATAAAACACAAGTTTAGGAGCTTGGTCTTATCCTGAGCTGAGTCCAGGGAGACAACCTTTCGAGTTGTCTGCCCCACACCAAGTGGCTTCCCATGGTCCCTGCCCTCGTATTTATGCGTGGGCCAGAACAATAGAAGTCGCCTGAGGCATTACGTTGCGTAACCGCTAACAGGTTGGAGCCGGCTCTGACTGGTTTTGAACAATAGAGTAGCCTCGTTCCCGGCTGTTGGCGTTCGGCCAAGTTCCGGTGTAGACGGAAGTTGACAGGATGCCAAGCAGCTCATGTAACTGCAAGGTGCACCATGTGCGTTCACACAAGGTGCGCCCTGCTATTCGTAAATAGCGTGTTACAGGGTGCTCGCGACTCGTGGTCGCCCTGACCATACCCGTTCCGATGTTCCGCATCCTCACGATTCCCGTTCTCGATCCGCATACCGTCGTTCCCGCAGATGGCACGTACTGCTCCTCCTCCTCCTTTACCGACCTCAATCTGTTCCCCGGTTCCCCTTCTAGGAGTAGCAGACCCAGACACCGAAATCCATTTTAACCTCGATTCCCCACTTCCTTCATCGCATGCGGCCGTTCCGCCTCCTGCCGGTTCCTCGGATTCACTGGCAGACTCAGAACATCCGCCGGCCACGTCGTCCACAACCTGTTCCTCGTTGCTCCTGTCGGGCACAACAGATCCTGAGGCCAAGTCTTATGGCCTCATGACGTCCTAACCAACTCTTTTAAGTACTATCGGTTCCTCCGACCACCGTACCACTATTACTAACACTCAACCACCTTTGCATCTACAAACACTGGACTATGAAACGGAGACATGGGGGAACACTCTCGGTTCCCGATTACCTTCTCACTCAAACATCCGTTGTCCTTATATCTCTCAAGCACCGGTTCGCCGTTCAGGTCGCATTCCCATGACACAGTCCTTCTTGTACCGGCAACCTCGCCAACCACCGTCAGCAGTATTCCCTGCTCTTTTATCCCATTTTCCGTCTGAATATCACCGGGGAGCATTCCGGCGGTTCGGTTCAACCGCTATTCCACACGTTCCGGATTCACCTTCTGGCTTAGTCTCCTCAGCAACGGGGAACCTCATTCATGGTCCTTCACCACCTACGCCGATTCTTCCTTCCCCGATTACCACCCTTCCTTTAGGGACGTCTGCCATCTCCTCACCAATCCTCGTTCCGCTGGAATCCTTACGATTGCGAGTACCATTCCCAAGCTTCCACCGACCATTTTGTATCCCAGATTGCCGTTCCCACGTTCCGCCTTAGGACTCCAAACACTGGTCCTCCACCCCCAGTGGCAGTCTACACTGATCTCTTCTGCGACGAAGATCTTCCATATGATTGTGCATTACACAATCTTGAGTACCGCAATCTCAGACTTTTTGCCTCTGTCCCCTCGTTCTCCTCCATTCCTGTGTTCCTGAACTATCTCGATTCCGGGTATCACTCTTCTCACTGCTAGCCGCATCCCGTCTTCGACTACATTGACCTCTTACTCTACCAACTACGGAGCCCCTACTACACCATCCTTCGTGCACTGATGCTGTTACTCCACCCGTCCATGGTTTCCCCATGGTTCCACCTTCTCAATCATAACCCTTGCCGTCTCAAATACGGAACCGAAGAAAGGGAACCCAACTTTAATACCTACAACTACTACGATCCCAGCCACCTTCTCTATTCCACCTTGCCTTTACCCACGAGAATCTTAATAAAAGCATTTGCTGGAATTTTGGTCCAAAAAAAAAAAGAAAAGAAAAAAACAGTCAAACACCATCATTCAGGAATTGGGACTCTTCTTGAAGGGTTCAACACCAAACCACATTGTACGAACATCGTCAATACCGTGACTCGGCTCACATGGACCCGTTCCGTTCCTGTGACAGCACGGACCACCGAAATTTCATCTTTTATGATCGTCCCTGTCCACAATCACACTTCATACATTCACTTCCAAAGATTCCCAGCACGGTCTATAGTATCCATACCTTTTAGACCATTCTTCGTTATTAAATTTTTTGTTTTTAATCGCATGGTCAAACTACTGCTCAAACTACTGCCCTCTGCAGATGCCTCACACGTTCCCCTCAACAGCGATCCACATTCCGCATTCGTTACCGCCTACAATTAACAGGGGGCGCCACAAGTTGCTGACCTGTCGCTCTCTCCTCTTTCGAATTTTCCAGCGTTCAAGCATCCCCCGCTTCATCGTCATGGCCGAATTTTCGGTAATTGTTTGGAAACCTTACTTTTCACGCTATCGACCTTATTCACCTACCTATCGATTCCTTTCGTCGTTAGGGTTCCGAAAATCATAACAAAAACGTGTGCAAACGCTTTTTTATTTAAAAAAAAATCATTAAAACACGCTAAAACGCTACGCACAACTGTCGTTCCGTCATCGCGATGCTGCGAGGTGGATGGGCAACAAGAAAACCTGATTCCGTGCCCCTGAGTATACGGAAATTATTTCGTTCCGGTAGCAGACGAAATGGCTGAAGCAGACGAAAAATTGGTTGGTGTATATCGATATTTGCGGCCGGAATCACAGACCGCAGGGGCTCGCTTCGCGCGCATTATTATATACATCGAGAATTGGTGTAATCAGAAAAAGTATGACGCAAGCATTTGTGAAACAAGGAAGTAGCATAATTTGTTCCTTGTTTCACAAATGCTTGCGTCATACTATTTCTGATCCGGCCACAAATATCACCGTATGCCTAGGAAAGAGATAATTTTCGTTTAGTAACGTTCTGGTTGAAATCAGGTTTTCTAGTTGCGGAATCATCGCGTAGAATAGCTGCTGCTTCTAGCTTGTTGTGCGTAGTGTTTTAGCGTGTTTTAATATTTTTTTTTTAAATAAAAAAACGTTTGCACACGTTTTCGTTATGATTTTTGGAACCCTAACGACGAAAGGAATCGATAGGTAGGTGAATTAAGTCAATAGCGTGAAAAGTAAGGTTTCCAAACAATTACCGAATTTTCTTCATCCGAAGACGCGATTCCCGAGCAACAGCAGCATCCCGATCAACAACAACAATCACTTCCGAACGATCCATCACCTTCACCCTGTCGTTGCTTAGGGTTCACAGGAAAATTACACACTTCGATCCTCACCCAAGCTGTCAAAACCACAGGTCCTGCGACGGCATCACTAAGCGATGCCGAATCTGTATAATACTCCATTTCACCAACAAAGTGGATTCTCATACGAAAGTGGCAACGCTTTACAAATCAGCGAGCGAGTCGTGCACGCCGCCAACGAGCCACTGCCGCTTCACAATCAGTTTCACCAATTCTACCTTCATCAAAGACGGTCACACCCAAGAAGAAGGCTTCCAAACGAGTTGTGCCAACACTCAATCCTCTTCATCGTTTGTCCCAGCCAAAGGCGGCACATCGGGCCTCAAAATATCAAAGTCAAGCATTCCCACAGCGAAGTCTATCCATATTAAATCTGCCCGGACTGACTCCCCTCGCACCAACCGTGCGTTGTACTACAGAGACAAATCAAACAAAGAAGAAGATGACCTTTCCACCCAATTCCACCACCAACAAGACGCTATTGGCTGGGCAAGCTTGCTCACCGATTTCCCCTCCACCTCCAGGCTTAGTTTCGCAAGTGTCCGGTTCCCCTCCTGGACTAGCACCGTTCCCAGCGACATCTATCCTACGCGAGGCTCTCACACGTGGCATTCACCTATCCGGTAGGGAGGCTGAGAATTTGGATTTCAATATAAACTTTGTCCTCACCTTCACTGAACATTTTGCCACGGAATTTGCTTCCTTACGTTCCGCACTCACTAAACTTCCTACCTTGAAAGAAGCAGCCGCGTCTGCTGACACTCTACGAGCAGAAAACGTCATGCTACGCATATCCAACGAGGCTTTTGCCAACGAGTTAGAAGTCGTAAACCGCCGTTACTATTCTATGAGACTCTATGCTCTTTTGTGGACTCACCAAGCTTGGGTCACTCCGATACTGTCATCGCTACCTTGGCAAGCATATTATTGCGCCCGTTCGCGCACGTGCCGTCACCACAATGCCCCTTCATCAACAGCTACTCGTTCACCTGCACTACAACCCCTTGCCACACCAAAGCACTTCTCCGTCCATTCACGAACTTCATCAGGCCGCGCAGTCACCTTTGCCTTACCCACTGGAAGACCCATCATCAACAGCGCAACATTTTTTCACCCCGTCGGGCGATCCTCCTGATTCCGCTACCACGGAAACTATTACTGGTACGACCACCATCATTGATCCTTCCAATCTAACCAACCTGGCCGGTTCTTCTCTTGCTCCTGCCACAGACGTTCCTATTGATCATCCTGGCCCAGATGATTCCTCTTCTATCCAGGACTCCGTTACGACTTATCCTCTCGATCCTACCAGTACGTTACCAAACACTGTCGATTCCACACTCTCCTCAGTTACTGCCACGGATCACACCATCCAGACTGACAAACCTCTCGATCCACCTGCCCGATCCCCCGTCTCACTTTGGCGCGAGACAGCAGAATCACTTCTCCTCTCTCATATAACGAACTACTCAGTATGGCAGTTCGATAATGCGCCAACCTTCGTACCAGTCTTTCACGGGATACGCCCACATGAACCAACAGCCTCCGGGGATCTTCCTTGCTCCCCATGTTGTGCTAAGGCAAAAGGGGTAGCCCTGGGATTCAGACTAATCCAATAATCTTACCACGACCCAACACTAAAAATCTTCAAAATGCATTCGGCCAGCCAGGTGTTCGCTTCAACGGTCCCCTCTATCATTAGGGGACGGTGGACATTTGCCCCTTGCTTTGCATATTTCGTTTCTTTCATTTCTACATTTTTATGACAATTGAACATTCTGTCCATCAACGATTGTCAAACAGAAAATACATCAAGAACTGACAGAAAAACTCGTTTTTCATCCACTCTCCTACTTCCTCCTTTAGCCTGTACACCTACATCCATCTTCATTATCCTTCCAAAAGAACTACACGACGATCCTATCTCGGCCAAGAAACACTCCGTGCCCTGCATCTTCAAGTCATCTTTCTTCCCCACAAGGTAAGATGTTTCAGAGTGATAACCTGATTACGTACTTTGTACCCCTACGGTGTTAAGACCCCTGCATGCGGCAATACAACAAAAAACGTATATGTGTTGCCCTTTACACGGTTTTATGGAGCAACCCGCATTTCCCAACCTCACCTGCGAATACGGGGCGATTCCTCTTTGAGTTTCGCCGTTCCGCCTCCGCATTCTGCATACGGTGAAATTGGTTGCGGGATCAGGTGTGTCTTCACCAGGAAAAATATGTTTTTCCTTGGGGCGCCGGCTCGTACAGCAGGTGACTTGAACCTAGCCCTCCTCCAGGTGACAAAGTCTGCTATAAAAAAGGTAATCTGTATTTTCGTCCGCTATAAAAAGACTAAAATCGCAGGGCAAGAACCTGCTTAATTTTAGTTTTTTTTGCCTATCCGAAAATACACATTACCTTAATTCCCGCCCAGCCTTCCCTCCATGGACTAGGTTCTGGAAGTGGAGAAATGATGCTGACAGGTCGCTGCGCTGGAGGTTATATAAGCTGGCCCAAGCCCGTGCATGCGCTGTACTAGTACGAGCCCAGCAGGGAAGACAACTCTCGAACTTCAAGGGGAAATATGCTCAAACGGGGAAAACAGCTATAAAAAAGGTAATTTATATTTTCGGATAGGTAATAAAAACTAAAATTAAACGGGTTTGGGCCCTGCAATTTTAGTCTTTTTAAAGTTCAGGACCAAAATACGCACAATTTCAGAAAAAAGAGTATACTACCAGTATTCTTTGCGAATTTTCGACAGACTGGGAACGTCTGTCTTTTTCGTCAGGCACTACTACACTCTTGAAAACGGTTGTTTACATTCTCATCTTTTGAGCTCGGCGTTCCAAAATGGCGTGGCCTCTGGTACTTGTTAGGCCACGCCATTTTGGAAGGCCGAGCCCAAACGATGAGGAGAATGTAAACAACTGTTTTCAAGAATGTAGTAGAGCCTAATGAGGACAGACGTTCCCAGTCAGTCGAAATTTTGCAAGGAATACTGGTAGTGTATTCTTTTTTTTCTGAAATTGTGCTTGTTTTGGTTCAGAACTTTAAAAAGTGAGATGAATTTTCATAGTAAAAACTGCTACGGAATTTTGAAAGTTTATGCTTTTGATTGAAATACAACTATTGATTGTCAGGGCACAAAGACTGCCCATTTTCAATAATTTCCAAGCTATTTCGTCGCATAGGTATTTATCCTCACCTTCGTGAAATACGCTCAGCTCTGGTTTCAGTTAAAGTACCAAAAGCTAGTGGCCATGCAACGACTATGTGGGAATTAAACAATGACTTTCTTACAATTAAGTTGTTACAATGAAGTGTGACAATTACTGAACTTGGCGGGCGGACCACTAGCGTGGTCCTTGATTCCATCTACTGATTAAGAAAAGCTTTAGAAAATTCACTGGCTATTTTTATATCTAACCTTTTGGAAATAAGTGTTGTGCAAAACAAATGAGTTGTTCGTGATCGTATTGTTGACTTTCATAGTAAAAATCTCCATCATTTTAATTCTACAACATTATGAATTTATGCAACCTGAAATTGTGCGGTCCATTCCCTCGCACCTGGCTTGTAGGAGCGGCTCCATCAACAGCTCAGCAGGAAGGGAGTAGTAAAGCCCACTCGGTATGACGTGGTGTAGATCAAAGATTAAAAAATTCGCAAAAACTGTCTTTTGCCTAATCTAATGACGTGAAAAAGGAATTGAACCACTTTTAGGATCTGAATACAAACGATAATGATTGTGTATACTAAGGCTCGGTTGATAACGATATCGGCATCAGTATTAACAGTGATACTAGCGGTGTCAGTATTGGATTTGTATCGGCTAGTGGTTTGGTAAATCACACCTTCTAAAAAAGTACACAATACCACCACAGTAGAACTTTATAAAACGTTCAGCTTTTACATTTTCGGTGAAATCGTTCACCTTCCTTAGAAACACGGGTACCAGAAACACGAACGCCCGTGTTTCTGAATAAGGTGATCGGTTTCACCGAAAATTTAAAAGATGAATGTTTCGTGAAGTTCTTTCTGTGGTGGTTTTGTTTAATTTTTTAGACCATGCTGTTTAAATACCATTCTATAAACCGCTTGCCGGTATTTTCTGGTTTGATAAATATCGGTTTTGAGATAACTTTGCCAAAAACTAATTGATTTTTTATGTTTGATTAGACCATTCAATCCGTTATTTTCGAGAGCTTACTAAGGTCCTAATTTCTAACACATCTTTAGTAATTCTCGAGTCACTTGGCATAAATTAAAATCCTGTTCCAAAATCACACGTTATTTGCAAGTTTTGCTTGTAAGAGTTCTTCATTTTTTGTTCAGTACAAAGAGGTACTATACCCAGATACTAAGAGAAATACTTGGTTTTACTTCTTTCTAGATGATGTCTGCTGGTGGTAAACAGGGTGGATTTGTTCAAGGGGTGAATTCTCAGTTACAGCAGAATGCTATGATGAGGGAGCAAACCATGTCAAGAGATGATGCGCTGCTGCAGCAGCAGCAATTAAGACAACAGTTGCAGATGCTCCAGGAACAGCAACACGAGCTTGATATGAAGCAAAAGATGACAGCTGAGCTACGTCCAGAAGAAGTGCGCTTGGCATCTCGCCAGCCTCATATTGGGCAAGAGGAGAATTACCAGCGTTATGCGACAACCACTCATGTTGCAACCTCCTATCCGTACAACCAGTACTAATGTAAATCACACTTGGTTTCTTATACAAGGCTTATATTTTAGTCAATTCTGAAACCATGCTTTTTAGTGCTGCATGTTTAAATTTTATTTTTTGATTTAGTTTCTTCCTTAAAGGGGAAGAGGCTCTAAGGGGAGCATTCGGTTCCAAATGAACCAATCATATTTAATACTACTGGTTTCACCTCTAAAGCTTGTTGTGTATTTTTTATAAAGCTTCCAGCTATGTCAAATGCATTTTAAAATTTATCTTGGATAATGCTCGTTCTAAAACTAACAATGACCCAAGTCTCAAATTGCAGCACAGATTTGTTAGTTACAAATTAATAAGTATGTTTATCATTTCTCAGTGTGTTAGGTTTCTTTTATTTTATCATCCTATTTCTTAAAAAAGGTAAACAAGTTTAAAGTTGATGCAAACATAAAATTGTCGTAAAATTAGTGATAATGGGCAACATAAGTTAGCATTTATTCACATCGTATTTGCTGCAGTTGTAGTTTTTAAATGCAGTATCGTGTGCTCTTTCTTTAGGCAAGGCACACACCACATCGTATCTTGTAAGTCGTTGCCGGTCAGAACACGTTTTACATGTATGCTGTTCACACCAGAATTGTAGCACTGTTACCGTAAAGTTTAAACGTTAACAAGTTTTCAATCTTTGTTTTGACTTGCATTTCGCTTTGGAAGGAGACTAAAATAGAAAGCCTTAATTGAAAGACGCGACGTGCATGCTTTTAGACGTTGTTCTATGTGTCAAGTTTTTTAGTTGTATATTAATTTTTGATCAATTTCCTTGAATACTGATTAGAACGGTATCAAGCTAATGATGTCTGATGAATTTGGACTCTGAAAGTCAGTACCCTCAGAAACTCTTGCCCAGGTTTATTAATTTTCAAACTTTAATCTACAAATAAGTCATAGAATGCCTGTGCAGAATTTCTAAAGAATTGACAGTGTTCAAAAGTTATCGTGTAGATAAAACTGATGACAAAAAGACACCAACATAGGATGAGTAGGCCTTTGTAGTGCTTCACATCGTGTATCACAAAAAGTGCATCTTGCAGATATTGACACATTTTGTTAAATTTGGATAATATACAGGTTTTATGTGCAATACATGTATATTTGCACAAATATGAAGGCTACCACTTGTATTGCTTAAGGGATTTCGGGTCACACAGTTGTACGAAAAATGGGATCCCATTTACAGCAAACGTCGGTCCACGTGCCTAGCTATCGAAAACGTTGTCCCTTCCCTTTCATCCCAACGTGATGTCAGTTAATCCTATCGCGTTCGCGTTTCTCCTCCGTAATGAGGGGCAAAACCTGCCTAGTACTGTCTCCTGGTAATGTCTTGACATTTCTCTTACCCTGCAAGACTGTATAGACTTTTGGTAATGTTCTGAAAATATTTTTCTTTCTCACATAAATTCTGAACTGGGTACGATCATGAATTTAGGATGAGCACTATTGTAAAGCCAATTGTAAAGCTAACAAAAAATACTTCAAATTATGTATTAAGCTGTCCGAATTAACCTACATTTTGTTAAGGTAGCAAAGTATTTGAAAAGCTGCATACTGATTTTATTGCATGTGGTCTATGTCTTTATTACAAAGGCCAGGGTACAAAGATATACTGAGACCTTTCTATGCTTAGTTGAATTTGCTGCACTAATGGTTTCATGTGTTTCCCATTGTTTTTTATTGACATTTAAGTTTATGTGTAAGGGATAACAACCATTTTGCATTGCAAGTATCTATCAATAATTGTTTCCCCCTTGCTAAAGAATGTTAGTGCTAATATATAATTTCCTTCCACATTACTAATTGGTATTGTAGCCTGCTGTAAGGGTCCAAGATAAACTTAAATAGTACAGAAACTGAAGATTGATGCTTACCCTACTAGACCGTAAAGCCAAATAAAACTCGTGTAAATTACCTTTCAGTTATCACTTCAAAGGTAACAACTGTAATAATTGACCTTTGTCAAAGTAACCGAGTTAATAGTTCGTCCTTAAGTTGAGGTTCCAGTATTTCACAGGACAAATCCCTGGAAAGCATTTCTTTGCTTTATCCACTCCAATGCTTGTTACAGCAAAGGTGAATACATCAATACCAGTAGACATACAACCCATACAGAATAGTTTACGACAAAAACTATTATTTTGTGGGATCTGTTGAAGTTGACACAAAGACTTTCAACGTGACTAGAACATACTTTAAGAAGCCTACGTGACTAGAAGACACTAGAAGATCCTCTTTAAGAAGATACTTTTAATATGTGCTGCCACATAATGCCCACTTTCTGAAGGAAACTTGAAGAGTTGCAAGTAGATGTGTTATTAGAAACCATTTTACAGCATTGTGGCTGGCACTGTGGCACATAGCCTTGCAGTAATACTATGGCATTGCTAATCAAAATGGAATTACCCTGTTGCTTTTCACTAAAGATTTAAAGAACCAATTTTGCCAACTGATATTTGCTGATATGTGCTAGGGATTGACCAATACAGAAAAATACTTATCTGATCCGGCATCGATATTTTTCTCACTTTCCGATCTGATGCAGATACCGGTTTTAAAAAAAAAATTGCTCTTGAACATTCATATTTTCCAATGATGGGAAATGACAAACAAGCACACCACAGCTCCACGATGGCGAGCGATCGTTAGTGAGATTTCATGGGATGACTTCATAGGATACAGGCGGTGCCAGCCATGAAAGGTTTCTCTCCCCACTACGGCGAAGTTAAATTGAGAAACCAGTGTACAAAGTAGAGGTCACATCAGAAATAAATACCGATACAGGTCCAGTACTACTGTGCAGAAAATACCGGTAACCAATATTAAAATCGGTTGATCCCTATTCCTAGCTTGATAGTAAAACTCGCTAGAAATTGGGAAGTTGCCTGTCTTTAAGGCCTGATTTTTGGTTGCCGGTATATCATCAAAAAATACAAACTGGCCAAACATTCTTCCTACAGCTGCTTCAGTTGCTCTTGATCGAGATAACTAACTGCACATTTAAGACATGAATTCTTTGAATTAATGAATTATAACTGTTTTAATAATGGTGACGAGTTGAACAGAGTCGGCATCAGTGATTGGTTCGGTAGTATCCTGTCATTCTTTTGCTGGTCAGCTTGGTATCGGTTCGTCTGAGGAAACTTATTGGCTCAGCTTTCTTTAAGTCAAGGATGGGAGTTGAAACTCGGGGAATGACATCTTTGCATCCTCTTTAGTCAAGTGTCATTCAGAGTTCACCAACAACAATTGTACAAACCTGACACTACCGTACTATTAATTAGTTTCCAGGAGTACTTCCTGAAGTTGTACGTTCAGTTATACTGTACGATACGCAAAAGTGCTATGGTTTTCAAATATAGCGTGGAGTGTGGACCATAGCTGTATTACGTCCTATAGCAGTTGTTGGTTGAGATTTGTTGGCAGTATGGCTTCGACGATGGAGGTTCCTGTGTGAAAAAATGATTTGTTGGCCGCAACAGAAAATGGGAGTTCGAAAAAGTACTAAAATTCGAAGCTTTTGTAGCTGTAATAATCGACCAAAATCCAAAACTAGGAGTTAATGATAAAAATGGGAACAAGCATCCTGTGGATTGCATTACTTAAATTTCATAACT
>JAHWFP010257406.1:0-14856 GCA_023313725.1 Lithobius niger | reverse complement strand
ATTACAGTCGTTGATGAGCTTGCAGTGAGGTGGTGGTGGCAAGCTCAACGTCTTCATAGGCGTGTTATACAGGGGTGGTATGTACGTTGGTGGTGGTGGTATGGTGGTGGTACGGACACATCGTCATCGATAGTACCGTAGCCGTCACCATCCAAACCCTCGAAAATACTCCTTGTTACAAGGAACACAACCACACGTTGCACCAGTCCAGTCAGCACAGCCAAGACTCCAGCTACCACGGTAGGCCACATGGTTATGAATAGGAAAAGATGGAATACAAGATGTCAAGTACTATACCGTGGAAAACTGAACGCAAACTATTTCCTTTAAGCACGGAGATGAGGGAGGGGGGACAAAATACATTCCAAAATAATATAAACAGAGTGCAGGTGGCTCTAGTGATGTAAACAGACATGGATGAGAAGTTAAAGTTGACGTGAATTGACGTTTACATAACTAGAAAACGTGGAATTAACTAACCTGCAGGGGTGTGTGGGGAAGACCACAATCTGCGCAGTGTGCCCTATGGCACACTGCACAGACGTGGCACTCGTTGCAGGGGTAGGAACCCACCTCCAGGGTGTCACCCCCAAACGCCACCACCATGATCAAATTCCTGTTGCACTGAAAAAGTAAAGTTTGGTTACGAATTACAGAACTGCAGAATAAAAAGAAGGAAAAAAGGAACCAATCGAACTCACGTCTACACAATGAAATGTAGTCCTAAAAAAACAAGGCGACTATATCGTAGTCCGTTGCCTGACAAAACATGGAATAGTCAATAAACCAAAATAGAAAAAAAATTTAAAAGAATTACAAAACGAGCAAAAAAAGAATAAATATTTGTAACATCGTTTCCAGGGATGACACTCCCTTTCGTGTATACTAATGTGCCATCGTTCAGCTATTAGTAACATAGAACAGAAAATAGAAAAGGTCGAAGAAAAAAAAAGCACAGCAAAGCCCAATACACACGAGCAAACGCTCCAGAAAGTCGACAACCTCTAATGTGCAGACGTCCATCGTTGAATGACCATTTGGAACCTCACAAACTTTCGTAACAAAATGTAAACAGTAATTAATTAATAGAACGTTACATAGTCTCAACTTCGAATTGAAAGGGATCAGGAGGTCAGGGCACTAAGGGTAAGTTTAAATTCACTCGATATTGTTACTAGATCAAAATGTCAAATGTTTTGGATGTCAATGTGTGTGTGGTCAACTTCAAGGTAATTGAACACATGGGTCCGTCTTTATTCCCCAACACTTAGGTTACATTCCGTTCAATTAAACGTCTCAAGGTCTTCCTTCAGCACATTTGTGAATTAAGTTGGGGGTCAGACGGGTCCCCTGAAAGCTGACGTGAAACAGACAGGTACGTCATGTTTAAAGGTGACGGGAAGACAGAGGGTGCGAATCGTATGCCGACAAACTACATAATTAACAGTGATAAATCAGTCAATTACATATAGGTCTATGTAGGTCTATGTATAGGTCTATGTGCAAACTAGCCAAGTAGACTGGGATGAAGACAGTAATAAATCCGTCAATTAATTACACATACATGTGGAAACTATTCAAATAGACTGACAAATACATAATTGGGCAATAAATTAATTGATGCATTGCGCAAACTATGCCGCTGTATTATTACGAAATGTATTTGCCTCTTTGCCAGAAAATGCGAGTATAAAACCTCAATTACGACGTGGTATACTCCGTCGCACTTCGCTCCAACCTCCACACTGTAAACATTGCACCACTTGGTAAGCAGCTAATATTATTTTCCTTAGTTCTTTGTTTTTATTAACATAGTGCACACACTATGTTAAAAGCTTTAACAGCTAAATTCTACTTATGTCTTTATTATAGGGGTCTTGGTAATATATCATATATATATATATCATATATATCATATATCATCTGTTCATATATCGATAGTTTTTTTTCTGTTTTTTTTTTATCTAACAATGGTAGAAGATTCATCAACCTTTGATTTAGAAATGATGTGTCGATCGGTGCAATTTACATAAATGAGCAGCTGAAAGTAATAATTCGAAAACACGACGAGAATAGGGTGTACACCTCGGATGGTGTTTCTATTCATTTGTGCGACTGGCAATAAATAGAGCACCTTTTCCCGTACTGGGTATCATGTTTCAATATTGATAAGGAACGTCTGTTGTATATTTCAGAAACCCTTATCGTTTCATTTTGCAACGAAAACAGCAGTAAATACACCGTGTTTTCAACAGACACTTTCCAGTGTTTAAACTTAAATAGACAGCAATGGAGTAAAAAATCACGGTAACAGATTAAGTGAAGGCAAACCAAGCAGTGCTACATAAAAATACAAACAACGTTTCGAAAATTTCCAATTTTCGTCATGAGGTTAGCAATAAAATTAATGCATGGCAAAAGCCACTAAGTCGTCCTACATTAAAAGCATAAAACAGTAATTTAAAACGGATAAAAACCATCAATTTCTCCCCTCAAAAGGGGCAGAAATGGCAGCTGAAAAGCAACAACCCACCTGCTCCGTTGGGATGCTACGTCGCAAGGCAAGGTGTATGCAAATCGGGGTCACGTGTTTCAAAGGTGTGATGTTTTCGTTATGTGAGTTTTACAATATGCCTGGCAAAAGAGGCGAGTTTAAGTGTTTTAATTAGAGGAAAATATTCTTTTAGAAATTTATTATCTTGCACTAAGTGGTTACGTATAGGTGGTGTATGTGTAAGGATGACAAGCGTTTCAAGATTAATCCGTGCTCTCGTGTATTTTTCTCGAAACAAGATTTGGACCTTGTCCAAGTCGGGGGTTTGGCCTGTTGCGTATTTGTCAGGCGACTTGCCTGTTGAAAAGTAGCGTTGCACTAAAGAATTAGATTCGACTTTTAATTTGAAATTTGATTTATGGGATGCCATGTTCCTTGAATTTTGAAGGGATTGTCCTACATATGTAGTAGTACAGGTTGGTTCCGTACAGGGAATTCGATAAACAGTATTGCGTGAGGAAAACATGTCGTCTGATTTTTTATTGTTTTTATTTTCATGGTGTATTGTCAGCTGCTTAATATTATGGTAGCTGTTTGAAACAAGTCGGATGTTATTGATGTTAAGTTTCTTCTAAATGACTTCAGAGATGGCTTTGAAGTAAGGCAGAGCAATGAAACTCGTAGGGGGGCAGGGGGGACCGTTTTGGGGGCCAAAGCGTTTGAAATTAATTTTGTAACGTACCTGAATGGGAACCCATTCTCAATATATTTTTGCAGGTTGTATTGAAATTCATGCTGCAATAAGTCAGCATTACTGGTGTGTGCATCCTTAAACCCATTCAAAAACAAATCTCTGAGGGGCGCGATACTACCCCAATGCACTAAAAATTGTTCACGACCTGGAGGATATCAAGTGCCTCCAGGGTATGAATATGTTTCATTTGATGTCGAAAAAATGTTTCCATCATTGGACCAGCAGATTATAATTACGTAGATCTCTCCAAAATTAACAAACGAACCCCCCCCCCTCGCTCCTCAAGCTTGGATGGGATAATGATACTTTCATCAGTGCAGTAAAAGTCATTTTTAAACCACCTTCTTTGAGTACGGAGGCAAATATTATCAACAAATCAATGGCGTACCGATGGGAAGCCCACTTTCAACTTTCTTCTGTGACATAGTCCTGAATGCAGTTGACAATAAATTGGATGAAATAATTTCCACAAATTAAATATTACAAGCATTACATCGACGATAGTTTATCACTTCCACCAACACGACTTAAGTTATTAATCCTCGATTTTCTCAACAGCATCACTAAATCACTCACTTACACTATGGAGTTCTCTAAAAAAAATGCCATTCCGTTTTTAAAAGTAAACATCATTATTTACCATTATAGCCTAATCGAATTCACAGACTTCAGGAAAAATTATGCAGTCGACTCGCACCCTGCATTCCAACTCCTATGTTGATGCCCACTACAAAAGTAATGTAGTAATAAATGAAATTAAACGTTTGTTCTCACACACCAGCAATGCTGACCTATTACAGCATGAATTTTAATACATCCTGCAAAAATATGTTGAGAATGGGTTCCCACTCGGGTACGTTAACAAATTAGTTTTAGTTTTAGTTTTAGTTTTAGAGTCAGTGGCTCTAATTGCAAATTCCGAATTCCCTTTGCGAATGTCATTTAGCATCGTCATCTCCAAACCAACTGAACACTGGATCGAAACCGACGATTGACAAAGTTACCTTAAAAATCCAGAAGAAGTCTTAGTAGAAATTAAAGGCTTAGTCTCAAGTTTCAAAAGTCACGAATCATTTGCTGGTGTTAAATCATGAAATTCCCGAAAATAAAGCACTTTTCATGATCGGTGTGAATATCGCATGACAAAGAATCACTTGAAATATTATTGATATATGTATGTAGTATGATATTCACAATAATATTAAATAGTGAATTTTATGTGCAAGTGCATCAGGCAGTTTTAAGTTAATAATATTTATACGACAATACAGTTGTTGAACCACATACTTCTAAAACCAATGTAAATTTCAAGAATTAACAATTTTTTTGTTTGTTTTCTGTAACAGTTTTGATGGTGTTAACAATAATACATTCAGATGCTCCAGAAATGAATCGAGTGCACTTCTTGCTATAATTTTTCGATATCAGACATTAACGGGTCGAATTTACCGTAGACGTATTATAATTTGACGTGTCTTTACTGCTCGTTGCATTAAACTGCATCAAAATGATCAAATACGTCAAAATAGTACCCATGATCTGAAAAGGGAAAAAAATGTCAATTAGTAAGGATGTTTTACTACGCGTAATTCCTTGAATTGGTTCAAGCAGGAGTATATAAATGCACATACGTTTGTAAGACCAAGGAATAACCGTGTTTATAATGCTAGCTATTTAGTCCATCCCTCGTTACAAGGCCGTCTGGAAGAAAGCTGTGGATCTCGCTTCCCGGCACCAGGCAAGTACATTCACCATCGCTAAAGTTTTATTTCACAAAGCATTGCTAGAATGCATTAACCTCCTGGAGTGCATGAAAACTAATGTGGATTCGGTAAGTGAGAAGTGTGATTTCTACCCTTTACTTGAAGAAACGAAACTCCTTTATCATTATTGATTTGCGTTTCAACACTGCTACTTGCCAAAATTGGTCAAAACCTAGCTACAAATGCACACAGCCAAATATTATTTAAACTTAAGTTGCCCACGAAAGTAAACTACTTGAGCGGCAGCTGGCCGCATGGGACAGTGATACAATAAATAGGCTTAAGATGGGTTTGTAATTTTTCTGGCTTTTTTGTGTGCTTTTGTGGCTTTGCGTTTCAATCTGTATCTAGAGTCATGTCGTTAGCAGTACTTGCCAACAAAACCCCTCATATGTTGAGGCCCATATACAGCTGCACACAATGAACACTGTGATGGTTTACATAAGAAACACACTAATGTTGCCTTGCAACCCAGAACAAGAGGTGGTACATGGGTTAAGATGAAGATGGGCACTCTAACGTCAGACCTCCTTTATGTCACTCCTGGTTCTACTTACCATAGCAAAAGTACCCATATTTATTTTAAATGGGTTCCCAGCAGCACTTATTTCGACTGGGTTCGAGTTCAACTTATTTGCCAAAGCCTTAGCTGTGTAAAAGGGAAGAAAGAAATTAATTTCATTAACTTACACTTCTTTGGAACATAGTGCTACGCTAGATGATACATATTCTAAATATTTGCAAGAATCTGGGGGAGGGGGGATTGAGGCTTAATGGCGCGTCGACAACTGGGTCATTAGCGCTAACCTCATTCACAGTGCAGTGGTCCGGGTTGCCACTGCACCACACATTACAGATATACCAATGAAACCTCTAATCTAGATCCTATCCTGTCTTTACCTTCTACAAAAATTGAAAAACACCGGACAGGAGGAGAGACATATCGCCCAATTGATGTGCAATGTCCTGCGGAAGATGGAAACGATGATGAACTCCAAGATAATGACAATGCAAGAATCAGGATCCTGACTAAACAGATATAACTAAAGGCAATGCTGTGCTTATTTATGCAGTCAAGAGCATAAGATGGATATTCCAAAATTTTTTTGGAGAACCGAAAGGATCTGTAAAATAAGTTTTATTGGTCAGAATAGGAACGAGTTGGTTGTGCTTTTTCCCCAACAGTGGGGCCGAGGGCATAATGTTTTCCAGTGTTTTACATTGCTTTATTCATGCTGTGATAGTAATACTCCATCCCTCATACAGCTGCACCTCATGGCACTCATACTCTTACATGGCACTTAGTTGTTAGGAGGAGGTAATGAGGCTTAATGTCGCGTTAACAACTAGAAAAATTAAAAAAATTAAAAAAATAAAAAAATTAAAAAAATTAAAAAAAAAACCTGGACAGGAGAACAGACTCAGTGCCCAATTGACAAGCTAAGTCTAATGGAAGAAGGAAACGGTGAAGAATACCATCAAGACGGTGACATTCCACAGGCACATGATGGACCGTAAGTGGCCAGTGACAATAATGACATTTAGGAGGGAATTCCCTCTTCAAAAGGAAATAATGTGTTAGCTGTTATGGTTTTAGGCACTGACATATTAGGAATAATTCCGATTTTTTGTAAAATTTTTTTAAAGTAGGAAATTACCACTTCCTCGTGTAACCAACTTTAGGACTTTCTGGCCTCAAAGTTGAAATTGTATCATCGTTGGCACATATCATGCAATCTCTATGACACATAGCCGACATCTCTTGAAGTGTTTAGTTATATACATATATTTCTTTCTTTCTAGTAAAACCTTTTCTTACTTCTGTGCCTATTTCTGTAATATGTTACAGTGTGCTTTGTGTCCTCATTTATAAACATTTCGGCTATACATTTGTGTTTTGTATTTAAATTTCATTCACCTTTAATGGTCTTCCTTGTGACAGACTGCGAAGGTATATATCTGTTAGATATCCAGATCCCAGTTTGGCCTGCGGTGAATGAAAGGCAAAATTAAAACAATAGCATTTAAAAAAGCACATAGTACAGCAGTCTAATGCCAGTTTTCCTGTTATAAGTTATTGATGTCGGGTATTGTCTAAAATCATCTCCCCATCAGTAAATTAAATGAAGAAATAAATGACCCAAAACAGAACCCAGTGACACATAAGAGTTCACAGGGTTCATCCCACTCATCAGTTACATCCCGTAACACTCTTCTAATCTGCGTTTCAGTTTTGTAGATACATTTTCAGGGTAACAGCAACATTTTCTCTTAAGTCGTTACATTTTTGCAGTGCACATAATGTTCACTAGTGTCAAATGTTTTCTGTAAAGTTGTCGATATAGCTGTAATGTATTTACTTTGATTCAATAATGTCGTTTCAACTTCCAATTATTTTGTGGTAGATCAGGAAAAGAAGTAAAAGTCACCTCCTGATAGGCGATAGAACACCAAGAACACATACATCATGAACAGTATTTAGTTTTTGGAAATGGATGTTTTCCTTGGTCACAAAAAAAAAGATGAAAATGCAGTTTAAAAAGACATGACAGGGATCTGTAGTAGAGGATCCCAATGTGACGGATCTGTAGTAGACGATCCCACCCTGTGACGCATTCTCAAATCGTGTCTTCATCAGTTTTTTTGTGATTTATGTCCTTACGGTTTTCTATCGCCTTTCAGGAGATGACTTATGCTCCTTTTAATGTCGTTTCTGCGGGATGAAGTTTTCAAAGTTCAGTATTAGACAGAAATTGAAATATTGGAAAATTAGAAAGATTTAAAATAAAAACTGTCATTATAAATATTATAATGCAATTCTAAATATTTTCTTAATTGTCTTCCCAAGATATTGTTCCTTTATAACTATGTGTCTGTATCTGTTTTATCCCTTAGACCACATTTTTTCGTCAATTAGACTCTTTCGTTTGTTAAACTCTTTGAACGGTTAGATAATTCCCACTTGTTTGTATAAAATAATATTTAGAGGACAGGTCAAGTATTTTTTTTCAAAGCTTTAATCAGTTCAACGTTACTTTCAAATATAACACTACCGATATACACGAGTTGAATAGTACTTTGTTTTCTGTTAGTTTTTCGACAATTATTCTTGTCATATTTCTATTAGTATGGAATTTAGGAGGCAAAGTATTTATTTATTTGTATTTAAAGCTGTGCCAACTGTTGTAAATTTAGTTGGAACTCCATTCCTGTTTTCCGATAAGTTGTTGGTTTTTATTCTTTTCATTTTTCTTCATAATCAGCAAAAAAAAATAAAACACGCGATGGTTTTTGGTTTTGCTCAATATCAGTTAGAGGAACTAAGACACAGTTAGTGTTGAAAGGACGATAACACTAATGCAGGCCGCTAGAAAAATGAGGATTTCCCCATGAGAGCAAAATTTTTCGTAAACTATGCTGGTAGGAAAACACTGTGGTTGTAGACTGTAGACATGGACTGTACTCAGCCATTCTGTATTCTATATAGTGCAGATTAAAAACGGATCACTTCGAAACTTTGTGAACATTTGCAAGGAGAAATGACTTTGTAGAATGAAAGAAAATAATGAGTTCACTGTCCTGATTTGTGCGACACATCACCACATTTATTACATTTGAATTTTTGGTTAAAGTTCACAATTGTAGGCGAACAAAAGTCCAAGCGCAAAAAGCATCCAACATCAATTCTTGTCACAAATGTGGCACTGTGTGTCGCAAATCGGGTCTGTCCGCCCATTCTTTTCAAAATGAAATTTTTCTGTATTTTTTTCTTCAATATGAATTTTTGCTTCTTAGCCCAATATGTCTTTCACATCATTGATCGACTTTCATAGTTTGTTAGTCCCTTATTCATCTTGTTCAGTCTTCAGATTCAACCTAGTGTCCACTTGACTGGTACAGCTGATCACTGAATACTCCACCGTGGTAACATCATTCGGAGTCTCAAGATACCCCAAACAAAGTTTCCAATGCATGCTAAGACTTATTTCATTCCTTGTTACTTCTTACCCATGGATTAAATAAAACAGTTTTTATAATGAATTTGGCACAGCAGGTTTATCTTTGTCGTAATTACGAAAAGGATACTGAAGAATATAAATTTCTGAATGTTATTTGTTTTTTTTACGTGGCTGGTTTGCTTTCAAAGTAATCAGTGGTTTAAAAGTTACAAGGAAAACATTTTTTGAAGCCATTTGGGCCAATAACTTGGAAACTGCCGTGAACACCTGACAGTTTGGTGCATGCATAGACTGTGCCATAGTATCAGAAGGCGAAAGAGAAACTTTACTAGGTAATTCCAATTTAGGATCTTTACCGTGCCACAACCGAAGTGAACACGAGTTGACACGTCCCATCTCTTCCCCAAAATGTCAGGAGTGGTTGAGATCTGGCTTGAACCCGGGACCTTTAGCACAAGAGAAAGTCGTAATAATCATCAGGCTGGTTTGCTGCACAACCCACCTTGAATACTTAGGCTATAAGGATCCCAAATCCAGCTGAACAACACGAATTTTCATGTTATAAAATATTAATAAAAGTATTATTGATTGCATGTTACATGATTTGCATCTTGCATCACTGTACATGCCCTTTACTGAAAGTAAATATGATTAGAAGCAGTGAAACCACGCAAAATTAGTAGAACTACCTGTCACTTACTAGGGAATTCGTAGTTTGAATCTGTACAAAAATGTAAGTTAATATGAGCAGCAGCTCTTGTCTTGTCCTCATACAAGAGCTAATGCTTAGATTAACTTACCAACTAAACTGCTTTAGGTGCAAACGACCAGTGTAAAATTGTGCAATACGCAACTACAATGCAATAAAGTTGAAGGTAGTAATAAATTAGAAATATGTTGTAAAAATATTCCTTGGTGTGAAACATAAAAAGTGTGTCCATTTTTATTTTACTTTCGACGTGATATTTTCAGCAGCTCTAGCTATTGCAAATATGCAGTATGAGTAAAATATTGATGTAAATAAATTGTACGCTGTTTCCGTATCGAAATGGCCAGCAGCAAGTGCTTCATATGACATTAAGCATACTGCAAAAGATAGGCGTGCCAGCATTGCAGTAATTAGCATGGATAAAGTTTGTTGTACGTAATTAGCCAGTTGTTAGAGTTGTTCATATTGTTTCTGGAGATTTCCAAGATATTCACTCAATTCAGGTGGTTCTGACGTGGTGACTTCTGCCAAATGACAGTTAATGACTGAAAAGGACGTAGCACACAAATTGGCAGAAATGATAAAAAATATGAAGACGAATAAATCATGCGCATGCAGTACGCCCACGTGTCCTGCAATTATAATGACATTTCCAGTATCATACTTGTTCACAACGTTACCTAAGACGAACATTATCCATGCAAGGATTCCGAGAGCGAAATGAAGAACAGTATGCTTCATATGAAATATTAGTTTTTTTAACACACTTCCTTTCAGGGTGGTGGTAATCGTTAAGAGTTTCAGAATTTCTCCGAAATCCTTTGTTTTCAAAGTGCATACTATCATAACCAGAAAGATGTACGCTAGAGGTATAAAGACTGATGCTATTGTAACATGGGATACTATTTGATTTCTGTAGTGTCCTGATAAAGTAATCTTCACTCGTTCAATAAAAAATAAATAAAAAAAATAAAGCCTTCATTAATGCTTAGTAAATAATGGACATTATCCGTCTCCAAAGATGTCGTGCAGTTTCGTTTATAACGTTATGATTTAAATCCCATGAGAGAAGACCCAAGAATTGGCCCAACCGAATAACGGGCAGACACATTTCATAACCAAATGACTTATTTCTTTCCATTTCACTGAATTTGTTCATCCAACCAGAAACTTGTATATCACAAGAAAGCATAACGAATTGGTGTGCGAAGTACAGAACTTAAACGGAACTTTGCAAAATTTCAATTAGAACAAAACGATATTCGCTAGCTATTTCCAAATTTCCTTTATAAAAGAGATAAATAAACGACATTATGAAGGTCCTGTAAAATTAAATTTAAACCCCACCGACAAGAAACCACAAAATTTTTCTATAGAAGATGTAGAAGTAGCACTAACAAAATTCCTCATTCGGCATTGATTCATAAATCAACGCTTATGCCTCTTCTTGTATAACTTGAATGAATGTAGAATCTACCTAAATCTAGAAATTGGCCACGAACTGGCCAAAAATCAAAAAAGGTAGTTTTTAGTGCATGGGAAAGTTAACTTAGCAGCCACAAACATACGAGTCGTCACCATAAGGATCAAGGCTTTAATCATGTAGCCTGCCACACTGTTCAATTGCACTAAATAAAAGAGAGAAGAGGTTTAAGATCTTAAAAATAGAAGTGTGAGTTTATGAACGACTTGATAAATAGAACTTCTTCAACTAGAAATATGGCACGTAAATTGCCAAAATTTTATAATACGTCACACGAAGTAGTATCTTTAGATAGTCACAAACACTGTTGGTTTATAAATAGAAAAGCAGCTACTGAATAAGCCAAGGTTTCCAAAATATGCTTACTCAGTACTTATTTACTTGCAGTAATTTATAATTCATTTAGTTTTAACACACTAACCTGCAGGTTGCACAGTTATTCACAGCTAACCTAACTTTCAAACTGTCTTCATGATTAACATCACATTACACACAATAAATGATAAATATATAAGGATAACATGCAATAATTATTCAGGCCAAGCATGTACCCAGTGCAACTTGAGTAGGCTTACCTGCCCAACATGGCATCCACAGCCAGACTTGAATCAAGCATGAGCAACCTACTCCACTCACCAACATCTGGAGACACCACCATATCACTCAAACTTACCTCAAGTTCTAACAATTTTATGCAACTCGTCTAACCACTGGTCCAGCCTTGTCCTTCCCTATGCACTTAGAGCCAAAACCACATGCAAAGCAAAGCACGATTTTACTGTCAAAATTTATACATACTTAAGGAAAACTTAGTTACATGGGTAAGTTAATTATATACACTTATACAGTGTCATCAAAGACATTCAATCAATAAGCAACGAGAACCAACATGACAGAACTTGTGGTGTCACAACCAAACAGGAAGCAACGGGGCTGTTGTGCACAAAATAGGAAGTAATGGGGCTGGTGTTGCACAAAGTATTGTCGTTGCAGGAAACTTATAATGAATATATGTTATGTACTTCAATCTCCCAAATAACATAATTTGTGACAACAAATGTTAAGAAGTAGTGATCGAAACCAGGTAATACCACAACTGGGCCGTGGCAAATGGGGGGGGTGAGATGAGGCTTAATGGCGCGTCGACAGCTTGGTCATTAGCGCCAACCTCAGTCACAGTGCAGTGGTCCGGGTTGCCACTGCACCACACATTACAGAGATATTATTCAAACCCCTAATCTAAATCTTGTCATACATCTGTACATCTGTGGCAAATGGTACTAATCTTCCAAGTCACGTCATTGGTTATATTTCATGTCCCCAACACTAAATGTGAACTTGTACCGCTACAGAACTTCCAAGTTACAGAGAGTGAGCGTCCTTGCTCAGTGCACATCATCGCCAGTTACTGTGTGCCATTCACTTGATGAATACTTTAGACTAGGGAAACGAGCTCTTGTGGCTCTGTACAGCACAGGAACTGGGACTATTGGTTAGGTTAGATTAGGTTAGGATAGACAACTGAAGACAACTGTGGGGGGGGGGGTTGAGGCTTAAGACAACTGTGGTCGATCCTTATCTACTACTACTCTTTGCATAACTACCACTGAATTTAATGGTGACATATTCATGTGCTCC
Source organism: Lithobius niger (assembly GCA_023313725.1). Classification (NCBI taxonomy): domain Eukaryota; kingdom Metazoa; phylum Arthropoda; class Chilopoda; order Lithobiomorpha; family Lithobiidae; genus Lithobius; species Lithobius niger. Next base: position 2,056 of record JAHWFP010257406.1, on the reverse strand, counting down.
AATTTATGACTCTCTCGTGTTAAAATCACGCTTTTCACGTAATCCAAGCTCTGCCAATAGGTCTATTGCAATAGGTTAATTTTCCTTAATAGGTCTATTGCAAATCATGCTCAACAGCAACTAGAAGAAAATTCTCACAGGAACAGGAGGGAGGAACGGAATAGCGTTACAGTTTAACTTAGATTAGAAATAATGAGACAGAGTTAAGCCAGAAATTACCCGAGTTTAAAGTAGGGTTAGTCTTAAGGCATAGGTATTAAGTTTGTATTTGGTTTAGTATCTTTGCGTACATTACACCCACACTTAAAATTAGGCCGAAAAGGCTTCATATGAAATTTTTTAACCGTATTTCTTAAGTAACGAACATACAAATATCTCGCTCTTATAGGGTTAATTAAAATGGAAAAGCAGTCTCCTGAAACTTTCAAGCATGATTAATCAAACACTTCAGTCACGAAAAGGTAAGTTGGTAAAATGGCCAATTCATCATTTTCCAAGATTGTTTGATTAGGTTACTTTTTGCAATAGCGTAATTTTAGTGTAACTTGTTGCAAGGTGGCAATTTTACTTTTTAAAGAAGGTGTACGAGGCAAAATGTTGGGCCCTATTACGGGTAAACAGTTTTCGAGTTAATGATATGGCCTGCTTTGTAGTTATGTTGTAAAAGTTAGGCCTGTGGCTTTTGAATTTTAGCCCTTACCTCTTTGGCCCCGGTGCCTTGCATCTCTCTTACTTGTAGTGGTGACTTAATTGCTGCATCGCCATATGACTAGGTTGTCCAACATGCAGTTAGATGGAAATACAGCGAAAACAAGGAAGATAACCAAGTTTAACGTGGCTTTCAATTCATATAACTTCAGAGTGGAATTTCATGATTACCGGATGTGTACACTGCTAATTCATACTTAAACTATCAGCCTCACCTTTGTATTGATGAGTAAACCCAAATTCTATCAAGCTTATTTAAATGCGGTGATTTTCCAACTCATTCAGTGTTGACTGTCATCGACAAGTTGCTAACGTTACTAACTACCGATTTTCTATACGCTTGCAGAAAAATCAATGAATATTAACCAATCGCAGCAGTGCACGTGGATTGCTGAAAATGGGTTGCAATACAGTGAATAATTTATCTGAATGTGTAGATGACACTTATTGAAGTTCTATGTATAGGTGACACTTACTGACGTTCTGTGTATAGATGACACCTATTGACGTTCTATGTATAGATGACACTTATTGACGTTCTAATTGTATAGATGACACTTATTGACGTTCTATGTAAAGATGATACTTATTGACGGTCTACTGCTATAATAATTATCTATGTGAACTTATATGCGTGAGAACAGATAATTATCAGTTTGCTTTCTTTAGCATGCTTGACCTTCTCCTCTTGGTGAATGGGCAGAATTTTTTCTTCACTGGTCTGTGTTTATGTATGCTGGTAGGGGAAACGCTTTGTAACACGCATCCATATGGACAGCCAAGGTGGATTTTTTTTAGGTTAGCCCGCTTTTGGTTCCGTTTTATGTGTCAAGTTTTTCTATAATGTTTCAGCCTTTCTCTAATCGTTCAGCCTTTCTCTAGTCTTTCAGCCTTACTCTAGTATTTCAGCTTTTTTATAGTCTTTCAGCCTCTCTGAAGTGTTTCTGCCTTTCAAATCTTTCGTCAGGAAATAATGGCTTTTTATTTAGATAAAAACGTCATTATTCCTATGAATAATTATTAAACGTATTTTTGTTCTTCATGTATAGGCCATAGAATGCATGAAGGACTTTAAAACGAATCGGACAATTCGTTCAAAACTTATCGTGAATACAGATATGCAGACGTGGAACCTGACGAAGATCAGCAAGATAAGCATATTATTTGTCCCTTTTTTGAAACGTGTGTCACTAAAACACCTCAGTGGTGTTTGTTTTCCGTTTACTTCTTGCAGCTCTTCAGCCACATGTTTTCACCTACGGAGTGAAGTGACTTTCACCCATTCCTCTACGTTTTTCTACTGGGCTTTTGCGTGTTTATGAGCCTGGACATTTTACAGGATCTTACA